>JANHZU010072898.1:0-10654 GCA_032468055.1 Acrochordus granulatus | reverse complement strand
CTAATTTTTTTTTGTTTTTGCAATTTTTACTACACCCAACAACAGTGCAGTTGCTTAGATAACCGCAGCGTTTCTCCACCTTGCCAACTTGGAAGATTTCAGCTCCCAAAATCCCCAGCCAGCAAGTGAGTACCCTTCTGCTCTTTTTCAGTGGGAAGTTCCTTGGCCAAGAACGCATGACATTGAACATGACTGATTCACTTGAAGGGGTGCTGGAAAACCATTTTTGACTCTGAGCGGCTTCACAGATTTATAGTGTCTGATACTACAGCTGAATATATTTAACTCAAAAGAACATTTTTTAAGGATTTTATTTTTTTACTTGTGCACCATTTAGACAGCAAGACGGGCGGTGTGTAAATTTGATTACTCCATAAATGAAATAAAAAAACAGTATCTATCTTCTTCCTCAAGATCTGGAATTCATTTTATTGGGCTATGCTCCGCATTACGTCCTCTATTCAGTTTCATCTCCCCGCCCCGCATCCTGCAACCACCAGAAAATGCAAGTAAAAGCCCCCAATGCGCCCCTTTGATTTCCTCATAGCGTTTGCATGAGAAGACCCGAAATTGGAAACTGTAAAATAAATATTTATATTTGTCACTGTCTTTCTGGAGTCGAGATGATGAATTCTGCAGCGGCCGAGAACAAAATGATCCAGAGTGTGTGTTTGTGTTGGGGATTGAGGAATGTCCTGGTTTGTCATTGAGTATCGAAACAGGGTTATGAGAAAGCGCAATCCTCTTTGGAGCGAAACTGTGAGGCCATGGAAGGAGGGGAAAAATGGTGATTCGGCTTTAAATCTGCAGAGATTGGTGGCATAGAAATGTGAACACAAATAAAACAAATAAACAAGACAAAACACAACACACCACCATGGACTCCCAGCATAACAAAAACACAACTAGAGGTGGTAGCTGCAAAGAACTCCAGCGTGAAAAATTGTATTTTGTAGTGCTGCTGTGTAAGGTTTTTACTGGCCTAGCAGCACCAAACTGCAGGTAGTCCTTGACTTACGACTGTAATTGATTCAGCAGTTTTAGTTGTATGTCATGACGGTTATTAAGTGGGTCATCGTGTGATCAGACCAGATTTTATGACCATTTCTGCAGTGGCTGTTAAGCAAGTACATTGTTTGCCATGGAGGTTTTTTTCCGGAAACCGGAAGTGAACGCTGGTTTCCTGTGAAACAGATGTAAATTATGGCCATGTGACTGCAGCAAGGCCAGTTATTGAGCACCCAAAATGCGGTTGCATGATGGTGGAGTGTGACCGGATGTCGGAATGTTGAATCTGGGTCGTAAGTAGCTTTTTTTTCATATTTGTCATAACTTTGAACGGTCACTAACTGACCCATCAAAAATTGAGGACTATCTTTGTTCAGAAATTATTCACCTCCTTTGCGACTTTGGTGTTAATGAGCAACTTTCACCACGAAAGAGATAGGACAAGCACGCCAAACTGAAACAATAATGTGAAAGAAAAGTCCCGCTTTCCGCAAATGCCTGGGATGGCCCAGATTAATCAAAGACTCCAAACATGTGCAGGTAGGAAAAATTAAGGCGATTCTTCTTGCTACCCCAAAATTCTCTGGAATGAAGCGTGTTGCGTGTTTCAGCTCCACCAAAAAGAAATACTGAAGACAGAAATCTAAAAACCAGAAATTCCAACCTAGCTAGCTTTATGGAGGATGATTGATAGAATATCCGTAGCTCAGGATTGACTGGTGGGGTCAGTGGTGCCCTTGCAGAAGTTTCATTACCGAACTAGGTAACATCATCAGTGCTAGAAAGGACTGTATCTAAAACCCTACTCGCACTGATGATGTTACCTAGTTGGGTCAGGAAATGTCTCCAAGAAAACTTCTGCCGGAAAACAACCAAGCTCAGAGAGCACCAAGGACCCCACACTACTGCAGATTACCTAGGCTGAATCAGTGTTCGTTTGGTTGTGCTGGAGCATAGATTCACTTCCCGGCCACTCAATTCTTGATCTTCAGGCTGAAAAGGGTCTCCGTCTGGTCTACAGCTCTTTTTGCCTTTTTAACTGGCTAGTTGAACGTGGGGAAGCTCAAAATCTAAGTTAGGGCTGGAGACCACCAAAGAATCTAGGGCTGAAGATTAAACTGAGAAGTCAAAAGAAATCTTTGAAAAAGGCAACAGATGACCACCTCCATACTTTGGCCAAAAAAACAGGATAAATTTGAGATTTATAGTTTTCTTGGCAACATTTTCAGAAGTGGCCTTCTTCCTAGAGTTGAGAGAGAAGGATTGACCTAGAGAAGTCACCCTGCTGGTTTGGGGCCTAAGGAAGGACTAGAACTCACGACCCACAGGTTTCTAGCCTAGGGCCTTGAACCGCTGCACCAATGTGGCTCTCATTTTCCTTGAAACTTAAGCACCTAACCCAGAGAGTTCAAATGTAGAACTCCCAATTTTGCCTCCTGATCACTCTCATCGAATGACATCGATGAATACAGATAGTCCTCGACTTACGATTGTGCGTTTAGTGACCATTCAAAGTTACAACGTGACCTAGGATCAATATGCGGTTTGCCTCTAAGATCCAGGTTGCTGGATCTCAACTCCCTAATGTCCAGTCAGCAAGACCAACGCTAAAGTTCTACACTCATAATATGCCCCAAATCGGCCAAACAACCAACGAGGATTATCTCACCCGAAACCGGAAACATTGGAACCATGACTAGATGGCAACCAAGAGTCAAGAGATGCTTTCTTGCTCTTTAGTGCAATCTAGGGGTTATCTGGTAGCTTGCACCCCGAGATGGTAGCCTTATGCACGGAAGAAACTTCCCATGACTTTGATTTGGAAGAAAACGTTTGGCGCAACTTACCTTGCGATGCTAAAAAGTAGGTGAAATAGGATGGGCAGGACAACACTTTCATTTCACCAAAATGTGCTGCAGGCCAACAACTGATGTTATCCCACAGACTTCCACAACCTGTGGAAAAAGAGGAACACTTTCACGAAAAGCAGGAAGTTAGGGAATATAGGATAGATATATTCATACTGGGGATATTGAACTATGTGGCGGGTTGCAAAAAATCGAGATTTTCTTTTTTCCGGAGGAGTGAATCTGGAACCGAAGGCAGCGTGGTGAGCCAAACTTCCTCAAGTTGACTCGACTAGGCAACTTGAGGACTTCAAAAACTTCATGATTTTAGTTCTGTTCTGAAAAACAAGTTCCAAGCAGATAACCCGACTTACGACTGGCCGCTTAGTGACCGTTCGAAGTTACGATGGACCTCCCTGGAGAATACCCATGGCCTAGATTCAAAGTTTTGACAAGTGCCCCCACTGCAGTCACGTGACTGCACTTTGAGGGGTTGGCAAGCGGGCCACGTTTATGGCAGCATCCCAAGGTCACGTGACTGTGTTTTTACGACGATTTTGCCGAAAACCTGTATTTATTTCTGGTTTTCTGCAAAACTGTCCCATAATGAACAATAAGTTTGCTTAAGGAGCATCACAAAAAAGGTTATAAAATCAGACTGATCACATGGCAAACTCATTTATTAAATACTACAAGTCGTAACTCGAGGACTACTAGTACTTTACATCATTTATTCCTTTGCCTGAAAATAAGCCTGCCCCAATTATTTCTAGGCATTACTTAGGCTGGGCCCCCTGATTTCAACCCAGATAGACCAGAACAGGAAATCCACTCCCCCAGAAAGCTAAAGCTGCCTTATGACGAATGAGTAGGCAGGAATAACAAAATCTTGCAAATCTGATTGTGCTGGACTTTCTCTCCCTTCTTATACAGCTGCTCCTCAACTTACAACCGAAACTGAGCTGGCATTTACAATCCTAAATTGTGATGGTCGTTAAAACAGATCATCATGAGACCGTGCCTGATTTTACAACCCTTTTCATAGCGGTCATTAAGCAAACTTATTGTCCGTGATGGGGTCCATTTTTCTGGAAATCGAAAGGATACATCAGTTTCTGGGAAAAATGTTGTAAAATTGTGGACCTGTGACTGCTGGACACTGCAAATGGCCATAAATGCAGGCCGACTGCCAACTGTCCAAAATGCAGTCACATGACCATTGGAACTTCAAATTTGGGTCCTAGGTAGGCTTTTTGGGGATCCATCGTAATTTCAGTTACTAAATAACCAATTGTAAGTAGAGGACTACCTGTATTCCAGTGAATGAAGGAGGCATCAGCCTGAGCCACTTTCAAATATTAACTTGCTTCTCAGGATTTAAAGAATGTAATTCCTACATATTTCCAGGAAGGTCATATTCCTATTCCGGTTTCCAGGAAAGACCACCCTATATCGAACAGTGGGTTCACTTAACGACTGAGGCATTTGCTTAATGACTGTGGCATTCACTTACTGACTGCAGTTTTTGCTTAATGACCATCGTAAAAACTGGTGATAAAATCAGGTGATGACCCAGTTTACGACCATCATGACTTAGAACTGGGACGGCTGGGCTCAATTACGGTCGTAAGTCGAGGACTACCTGTACCATGTTGGCCGTTGGGGGAATGCAAATGACAGAAAAGATGTTGATATTTATCTTTGTATTTATAGTAATTTATCACCAACTCTGCTCTCCAGGCCCCCAGAGGTTTACCTAAATCGGATAAAAAAAATATAACGGCAGCTTTCTGCTGGTTTTTGCACCGAGAGCTAGAATGGAATAAAATAAGATATTGAGGCCTTCCGTCAATTGCCGTGCCCAGGAAATGGTGCCTCTCGTTCCCCCAAATATTGGATGAGCGCCCCATTCCTCAGTTTCATTTGCAATAAATCCTCTAGGGAATTTCTCTAAACTAATCCCAGTCAGTGCTGAAAAATATCCGAGCCGGGCGGTACAGAATTATCGGGGGGGAAAAACCCTCAAACGTAGTTACTTGGCAGAAATGTGAGCCATCTCGAGGCACGAGCATTTTCACTCCTCGGCCAGATTGCTCCAGGAGATTTTAAAAATACTGTAGTTTGTTTTTTTGCAGTGTCCTTCGCATCATCGAGGGACGATTTTGGAAAACGTCCCGTGAAAAAGCTGGTGAATCACTACTTATTAGGCAAAGCCGCTGAGGATGACGTTGGAAGTGTTGTAAAAAGAGCACAGCTGCGAGCCGGGATCACTAAGGGCGAAGAAAGGGTGGAAAAGGAGCATGGGCAAAGAGCGCTGCGTTTACCCTCGCAGCATTTTCCTCCCAAGTGCATCCCTTTCAGATCATCGACCTTGCAAGCCCGTCGCATGGAAGCAAGGGTGGGGGGAGTCTGTGGTGTACACAAGCTGGTCACACGACGCGCACAGCCAGGTCGGATGAAGACCGAGCAGCTTCACCGGCTAAATTTGGACGAAGTGGTTGTGGTTCTTTTTTTTTTTTGGTGGCTTAGCCCATTTGGTCAGTTCACGAGTCAATGTGTTGAGCTGACCTTGAAAAATGGGCCCCTCCTGTCGTCACGCGTGTCGTGCAAACAAATCCTGGAGGTTTTCATGTTTGTCTGGTGAAAAAGTAGAACTGGGTGGTGAGTCTAGCACGGAGAAACCACCAAAAGGCCTCCTCATATCTGTGGGTCTCTTCTGAGTGCTTGAAATAAATTAACCACCAGTGCCTGGAGGGGCTCGTGACGTGCCATCGACAGCATCAAGGACCCACCCTGAGATCCCCACCATCACTATGAGATCCTCACTGTAAGATACTGATCAGCAGCTGAGATCCCCACCAGAAGATCCACACTCTCTCTTCACCATGAGATCCCCACCATAACTATCAGATCCCCACATCTTCTGGGAGTTGAAGCCCATACATCCTGAAGTTGCTAAGCCTGAGAAAGAGTGACCTGGAGGGCTATAGGCAGTCTTTGACTTACGACCAGTCAGTAACCATTTGAAGTTACAACGGACCCCTAAAAGCGGTATCATGAGATACTGATGAGTAGTTTGAGATCCCCTCCATCAATATGAGATTCCCAGCATGAGATCCTGATCAACAGTATGAAATCCCCATCATCAGGGTGAGACCCCTACCATGAGATCCCCACCACCAGTATGAGATTCCCAACATGAGAACCAGACAATGAGATACTGATAAGCAGTTAAAAGATCCCCACCATGAGATCCCCACCATGAGTGTGAAATTCCCACCACGAGATCCTGATCAGCGGTCTGAGATCCCCATCGTGAAATCCCCATCATCAGGATGAGACCCCTACCATGAGAATCCCACACCAGTATGAGATTCCCAACATGAGATCCAAACAATAAGACCATGTTAAGCAGTTTGAGAACCCCACCATGAGATCCCCACCATCAGTGTGGGAGCCCACTATGAGATCCAAATAATGAGATACTGATAGGCAGTTTTAGATCCCACAAGATCCCTATCATCAGTATGAGATCCCCACCATGAGATCCAAACAATAAGACCATGTTAAGCAGTTTGAAATGCCCACCATCAGTATGAGGAATGCGCACCATAAGATCCTGATCAGCAGTCTTAGATCCCCATCAGGAAATCCCCATCACCAGTATGAGATCCCTACCATGAGATCCCCACTATGAGATTTCCGCTATGAGATCCTGATCAGCACTCTGAGATCACCATCATGAGGTCCCCACCATGGGATCCTCATGCTCTATGTGGGATCCTGACTGCGAGATGCGCATCAGCTCCTCGAGAAAGGAAGAAACTCTCCAGGTACGACTGCGGCTGAATCTCCACTGCTTGCAGCAGCTCCCTGCGGCGCACCCTCACCCCGCCAGCCACCAGGATGTGCGCATGATTGTATGTTCTGCTGAAGAGACTCTGTCATGATTCATTCCAGCTCTTGGATGACTTAGGAAAAAAATGTGCTTCACCCAAAGCGGCAGGAATCCCTGGATTCGCTCCACCTTCTGCAGAGGAAGGACAAGTCATTATGAGGCTGTCTGCAAGTGAGTTGGGTGCGGATGGCACTTCACAACTTTGGCAAGGGTTACCGGTGTCCGGCAGCATGGCTCATCTTGCCACAAGGAGAAGAGTTATTTTCTCCCTGCATTTCATCCACAGGAAACCCTCCGGCCCTTATGGTGTGACGATGAGCAGGTCTCCGGAAAGCATCCAAGAAGAGCACTTTGCAAAGCATGGCAGTGGGAGTGAAGCATGTGTGCCTCCTCGCAACGCAAAAGCCACTATAATCTCGGGAGGGCTGGAATGGTTGCGCCAAAACCCACTGCTGCCCGCTTCCTCGCTGCCCAACATCGTCTTTGCTTTACAGCTGTGGACAGCTAAAATCTTTTCCAGTTTACTGAATCAGCTCCATCACAAAGGGGGTGCACAAAGGCACGCTGGCGAGGAGGAAACGTGGCCCGTCCTAGCCATTTCCTGGGCGGCGACATGCCCACGCACACGCCAAACAAACCAGGACCCAGCTGACCATGGACAAATGAAAGGGACATGGAAACGGATTGCCCCGTTTTTTTAAGCCCTGCGGAGGTCCTCCACATCCATCAGGACGGTGACCCAAAAATGGCCTGACATTCTACACACAGCGCATCCGGCAACCGCCTTGCTGACCTCTTCCAACAGTCCGTACATCCATGAGGAAGGCTCGGTTATGATGCATTCGGGAGTATTTCCCCCGACTTTGGTTTGATGATGAAATCACGGGACATAGTCGGTTGACCGAGAATCCTTGGCTAAGGGCAGCGTTTTGTTGCGCCTGCTCTTAAGAAGAGATTTGGAGATGTTGGCTTAAACGGTGTAGACTGCCTATGGATTGGCTTTAATAATAATTTTTTTAATTAATGCACCAACTCTGTAGCCCCCAACCTTTCCCAGGCTGAAATTAAAAAAGGATTCGCGGCTGATCTCTTTAATCAAAGCTGTCCTCTTAATTACAGTGTCTTTGGATAACCTGCTCCTTGATTTTTCAGAGTTCTGTCGCTGTATAACTTGGCAAACTAACAGCACATAAAATTACAGGTAGTTCTTGACATACGACCGCAATGGAGCCTGCTTGTTATGGCTGTATGTCATGACGGCTGTAAATTAAATCGGTTACGTGACTGACCCGAGCTTACAGCCTCTCTTGCCATGATCGTTCAGTGCACGCTGTGGTTGTTCAGCAAACCCGTTGTTCGCTATGGTGCAGTTTTGCTGAAAACTGGAAATAACTTCTAGGTTTTGGCAAACCATCATAAAACACGGTCGCATGACCCTGGGATGCTGCCAAGGAGGGCAAACGTGGCCCTGTTGCCAACAACCAGAAGTGAAGCACGTGACGGGGAGACAGCTGGAACTTCAGAACAAGATTGTAATTCCCCCTTTTTCAGGTAGGTTGCAACTCTGGTCAGTTGCTAGGTGACCAGTCGTAAGTTGAGGACTACTTCTATCTTGGATTACAGATGCTTGAAACCCTGCAGGTTTTCCAAATGGGTGGATTTTGAATCCCGCCCTAGTCTTTGGACGGGGAGCTGAAAGACAAGAAATTGCAATAATTGGGGGAGAGGAGAGGAGGAGAAAATCCGTAATATAATTCTGAGAGATCCAACCATCTTCCACTGGTCTTATTTTCTGACAGATCCACCCAAGACTGTGACTGAGGAACCTGAGCTGGGCCCAAGGCCAAGCTACATGTTACTTCCCATTGTACGGTTCCTTTTGCCCAGAGATTTCCTTTAAGGAAGGGTGGAGCAGATGCGCAGCAATTAAAAATGTCTTTTTGGGAGGCCATCGTATCAGTGATGCTTTGGGCATTTGATGCCAAACTCTCGAACTGGTAGAAAATAAGAAGAAAATAGACCAAGACTTCTGTTTTCCCCCTGTGGATGCCCTGCACAAAGATATGAATTTCAAATTCCCAGAATTCTTAGCAGTGGCCGTACTAACTGGGGAACTGTGGGAGCTGAAGTCCATCTATTTAAAGGACCACTTAAAGGGCCAACCAGGTTTTGGGACATCTCATGTTTCCTTCCGGTCAGGAACCATTCAGAACCGTGAGATGAGGTCAATCACCTGTTTTGGACCATTATTATTCAAACATCAAAAATCTCAGAAAAGTGAGAAAATCAGCCACAAAAGGAATACCAATGTTGAATAAAGTTATATTTCTCCTCGGATGACCGATGTGGTGAACTCAGAACATCACCCGGTCTCAGAGCGTGACTGTTAATGGTGGAGAAATGGGACTGTCAAACCTTTGATAAAAAAGATAAAATACTGATGAGTGTTGCTGGCCAAAGTGACCCCTCCCGGTCTAAAATTAAATTGGCTTTTCCCCCTTTTTTTAATCCAGGCTACAAGTCCACTTAATTCACACTAAACTGAGCAGATTCTGCATTTTGGAACCATTTTTATTTATTTACTCATACATCGAATTAGAGACTGCCCAACTCGTTCACAGCATGGCTTCCATGTAGCCGCCAACAACTAATTAGTCTTTGATAACATGCACAACTCTGAACTTTGTGAAAACAGTCGCCCAAGAAAAGTGCAATTATCTTCCCAAAAGCAAGATACAAAAATGAATCCTATTAAGGGAACTTGAAAAAAAAGAAAGAAAACTTGCGAGGGGAAAAACTGTAAACTGAAAGCGGAGGAAAACAAGCCCGAAAATATACACAGGCATATGAATATTATTCCTACCTAAAGGTCAAATTGTTTTCTAATATTTGACCGATTCAACTGCTGCGCTTTTGTGGCATGTTACTAAAAGCACAAGCGTGAAGTCATTCCCCTGTGGGATTGTCAGTTGCGTTTATTTTCAAATGCCTGACTTGCTTTTATTTGCTACGAGGAAAGGAACGAGGGTGAGATTGGGAAGGAACAAAAAAGAACCTCACCTTGTGTGCGCACACAAACTGGGTTGCACACTTCTGCGGGTGAAACCGGGACCTTGCTGCTATTGTGCAAACAAAGTGGCACAGAGGTTCGCTCAGCCCGGGCTTGACACGGCTTAAAATACATCGAGTCCTCGAGAGCTGGTGCAAGTGGTTAAGACGCAGGACTTGCTGGCCGGAAGGCCGGCGGCGCGAGTTCGAAACCCAAGTACCCGTAACGGGGTGAGCCCCCATGACCTGCCCAGCTCCTACCCGCCCAGCACTTCGAAAGCATGCAAAGTGCAGGCAGATCAGTAGGAAACACCTAAACTGGTGGGAAGGTCACAGCGCTCCATGCGCCTCAGCGTATAGTCATGCCGGCCACGTGAACATGGATGCGTCTTCAGACAGCGCTGGCTCTTTGGCTACGAAATGGAGATGAGCACTGCTCTCTAGAGTCAGACACAACTGAAAGGGGAGATCTTTACCCTTACCTTAGTCCTTGACTTACAGCCGCTTGCTTAACGACTTTTCAAAGTTATGACGGACCCACCTGAGGGGGAACATACATTCAGTTCTGAGGCTCTGATGGCTGTCCCCCCCCCATGGTCACATGACCATAATTCAAGAGCTCGGCAACTGACCTGCCTTTACGCTGTTTGCAGCACCCTGTAGTCATATTTTACAACAGTTTGGCCGAAAAACAGCAGTTACTTCTGGCAAGCAGCAAGCCGTGGGTTTGCTGAATGACTGTGGAGTTCACTTAATGACCAATCCAATTCATGACTGTCACAACTTACGACTGTAATGGGTCGGCTCCATTGTGATTGTAACTCAAGGACTACATATGTCCCAGAAAAATGTA
>JANHZU010072710.1:0-10658 GCA_032468055.1 Acrochordus granulatus | reverse complement strand
GGTGGTGAAAGTCCAGTGCTGTAAAGAACAATATTGCATAGAAACCTGGAATGTAAGATCTATGAATCAAGGTCAGCTATATGCAGTAAAAAATGAGATGACAGGATTGAACATCAACATTGGGTGAACTACATCAATCAACAATTGATGAACTACAATTGACAGGAATGAGCGAATTTAATTCAGATGACCACTATATCTACTACTGTGGACAAGAATCCCTTAGAAGAACTTCCTTTGGAAGAAATGGAGTAGCCATCATAGTCAATAAAAAAGTAAGAAAAGTAGTCTGAGGACATAATTTCAAAAATGACAAAATGATCTTGGTCCAAATCTAAGGTATACCATTCAACATCACAGTAATCCAAGTCTATGCCTCAACCACTGATGCTGGAGAGGCTGAAGTTAACTGGTTCTATGAAAGTCAACAACACCTTCTATAACTACCACCAAAAAAAGATGTCCTTTTCATCATAGGGGATCGGAATGCTAAAGTAGAAAGCCAAAAGTTAACCAGAGTAACAGGCAAGTTTGGCCTTGGAGTATAAAATGAAGCAGGATAAAGGCTAACAGAATTTCATCAAGAGAACACACTATGTTATAAAATACACTTTTCTAACAACCCAAAAGGCAATTCTACACATGGACATTACCAGATGGTTAACACCAAAATCAGATTGATTATATTCTCTGCTGCCAAAGATGGAGAAGCTCTATACAGTCAGTAAAAACAAGACCTGGAGATGACTGTGGCTCAGATCGTGAGTTTGCAAAATTTAAAAATGTACAGAAAAAAGTAGACATTCAGGTGTGACTTCAATGATATCCCTTATGAATATACAGAGGAGGTGAGGAATAGATTTAAGGGATTAGATGTGGTAAACAGAATGCCTGGAGAACTATGGCTGGAGGTACATAACTTTGTACAAGAGGTAACTAATAAAACCATCCCAAATTGTAAGAAAGCAAAATGGCTGGGACAAAGGGAAATATATACCCAACTAAATGCAGACTTCCAGAGAGTAGTAAGGAGAAATAAGAAGGTCTTCTTAAATTAACTATGCAAAGAAATAGAGGAAAACAATAGATTGGGAAAGACTAGAGAGCTCTTCAAGAAAATTGGAGACATCAAGGGAACGTTTTGTGCAAAAATGGGCATGATAAAGGATGAAGCTGGTAGAGACCTAACAGAAGCAGAAGAGATTAGAAGAGGTGGCAAGAATACACAGAAGGCCTGTAAACACAGATCTAAATATCCCTGATAACCATGATGGTATGGTTGCTGATTTAGAGCCGGACATCCTGGAGAGTTTAATTAAGTGGGACTTAGGTAACATTACTAACCACAAAGCTAGCGGATTAGACAGTATTCCAGCTGAACTATTTAAAATCCTAAAAGGTGATGCTTAAAGTGGTGTACTCAATATGCCAGAAAATTTGGAAAATTCAACAGCTGGCCATAAGATTGGAAAAGGTCAGTTTACGTTCCAATTCCAAAGAAAGGCAATGCCAAAGAATGTTCAAATTACCATACAACTATGTTCATTTCATATGCTAACAAGGTTAAGCTCAAAATACTATAAGCTAGGCTTCAGCAGTATATGAACCAAGAACTACCAGAAGTACAAGATGAGTTTCAAAGACGTAGAGGAACTAGAGATCAAATTGCCAACATTCGCTGGATCATGGAAAAAGCAAGGGAGTTCCAGAAAAACATCTTCTGCTTCATTGCCTATGCTGAGGATTGTGTGGATCACAACAAACTGTGGCAAATTCTTAAAGAGATGGTATATACCACCTTACCACCTCTCTCTTGAGAAACCTGTATGCAGGTCAAGCAGCAACAGTTAAAACCTGACATGGAACAACAGATTGTTTCAAAATTGGGAAAGGAGTATGACAAGGCTGTATATTGTCACAATGCTTATTTAACCTACAGTATATGCAGAGTGCATCATGCGAAATATCAGGCTGAATCACAAACCGGAATTAAGATTGCCGGGAGAAATATCAACAACCTCAGATATGCAGATTACACCACTCTTATGGCAGAAAGTGAAGAAGAGCTAAAGACCCTCTTGATGAGGGTGAAAAAAAGTGCAAAAGCTGGCTTGAAACTCAACATTAAAAAATAATACCATGGCACCCAGTCCCATCACTTCCTGAATGTGGTGCTGGAGTCAGATATAACTTAGCGACTGAACAATTCTATCTGAGCATAAAACTTCTGGTGAAGGGAGCAGTGTTGGTTGCCCCTGTTGCCTCCCTTTGGGAACTGCTGCCTGAAAATGAGATGCTAAGAGATACTCCTAATGTGTTTACTGTGTGCCTAGCAAAAACTCTGTTTTTGAATGGTTCATTGAACAATGTACTCATGATGAGGGAGAAGATTCAAACTTTTGCAGCACAACTCATTCCCATGAAAAACTTCTGCAGCTCCATCAAGATTACTCTCCTAAAGAATTTTACATGTATCTGTGAATTCTTTTTTTCACTCTGCAAAATATTGAAGAATACAAAAGTGGATGTGATCAGCTGGCTTTTAAGTCAAGGATGGTGGTAATGATGGAAGGAAATATGAACCTTGTGAGAGTAGGCTCTACTTCATTATCCAGAGGTAGTCGGAAATAGCATTCCTTCTGCAGGTGAGACACTCGGAGTGGCATAGCAGCAGTGTAAATTACACCTTTGATAGCAGTTTTAATTTAATACATACATTTAATACACACATTTATATGCCACTGATCTCTCAAAGCAATTCTCAGCTGCTTGCAATCACTGACAACGTTAACAACAACATTAACATTAGTACCAGCATTAATTAGCTATAGGCATTTGGATCTTCTGCTGGGACTTCCCTCCACTTGTTCTGGCCACACCTCACATCTGGGCAGGTCCAGCATCAGCTCCATGCTCTACTCATGACATAGCCAGTCTTCCCACCAGAGAGGTACCCATTTATCTACTTGCAGTATTGCATGCTTTTGAACTGCTGGGTGGGCAGGAGCTAGAGGCAAGTGATGGGAACTCACTTCATCATGTGGTGCTGCAACTGGAACCGCCGGACCGTCAGCCATTTCTAGTCAACAACTCCAGCATCGTTAAGCTGCTGCACCGCCACACCTCCTTTTTTTGGAAGATCAGTTTTTAGAAGAACATCAGTTGATACCAGTTTAATTCCCTCAACAGTATTCCATATGTAGTATTATTTCATCAGGTGTCCTGGCAGCATCAAAATATTAATGACCAATACTCTTTAGCTCTGAGGGGAAAAAAGATAATGAAAACACATTTTAAACCCCTTTCCCTTCCTATCCTTTTGAATTATTAAAATAATTGCAATAGTATACATGTAAGAAATCTAAGCAAAAGATATTTTATATCTAACAGATAATCAATCCCCAACCATTCATACTGAGAATTTTTATGAACTGTATCTAATTGCCTTTAATTTCGTTCAAATGAAATGATGAAATGAAATGTAGGTTTATCATTTGGTAGCCCCAGCATGCCTCTCTAAGGCTTTTAACTCCAAAGCTATGTAGCCTTGCACAACCACTCCAAAATTTAGAGAATGTAGATGAGACAGAATTTCAGACACATTTTGAAATATGTTTTAAGGTTTTTTTTCAAACAAGCTATTCATGTGTAAATTAGAGTCCTTCTTACTTGAGCAGAAACCAGGCAAAGGAGAATCAGAATTATTCACAGTATAACCATTAATTACAAAGCGCGCACATATGCATAGATTCACTAAAGCAGTCCTTAAACATAATCCAAATCTAGATGT
Source organism: Acrochordus granulatus (assembly GCA_032468055.1). Taxonomy (NCBI): domain Eukaryota; kingdom Metazoa; phylum Chordata; class Lepidosauria; order Squamata; family Acrochordidae; genus Acrochordus; species Acrochordus granulatus. Next base: position 6,868 of record JANHZU010072710.1, on the reverse strand, counting down.
TATTTAATTTTGTAAAACACATCTGAAAAAGAACACAAAACAACAAAGAACAGAACAAAACAATTTCCTCATCTCTACTGGATCAAAGTGGAAGTATCCTGAAATAACTTAAACAAGAAATATCTTGAACAAAAAGGAATGAAAAGGGATCTGCTAAAATAACATAGAGTATAGTAAACTAAATTGTACAAGAGAGAAAAAAATTATGTTGGAACAGAATGGAAAATACTGTGTACAAACGTGGTAATGAATATGAACCTGTGAAAGAAAAAAAAATTACTGTTTCGGATTGCATGTTTTTCATGTAGTAGATCCCAGCTACCCTTACTACGTGGATAATTTCATCCAATGATTAATGTTTTCTAATGACATATATTGTTTGCCTCAATTTTGCTTGTTCCATAGGCTATTTTCTCTGTAATTCTGGGGAGGTGTCATGCTCAGCAGGTTACAAAAAGTGTGAAATTGACAGTAAGGTTTTGCTTCATAATGATAATTGGATTTTAGTAACAGCAGTGCAGCAGTGAGCAAAAAACACACCGGGGAAAGGGAAGCTTGGAAAAAGGAAAGTAGCAGAGTGGTTTGACAGGCAAACAAGCCCCAAAATGCAATCAGAAGAGTTGCGAAAGCGCATGTGAAAGAACCATAGCAGGTTGCCATGGAAACAGGCAGATGGCAGACCACTTGTGAGAGGAAGCATAGGAATTTCATTCATTTCATGGGATTCTGCGCTTCAGAAATGATTCAGAAGTACTGCAAGCCTCACAAAAGCATAACAGCACCTTGCCACTAGTCAAGACACCTGACCTTTTTCAGGCGTCCCCATCAGCCTGAAAAAAGTACTACAGCATTTCTTTAAGAGACACCATAATGTGAAAGAAAAGGCTTGAAAAAGGTTGAGCTGTTTTAATGAATAACCAAGTGACAAGATTTGAAGTGTGCATAGCTTTAGTGGCAGGTGGTCAAAAAGAATAGACCCCTTCCTTTTCTTTGTTTCCCAAGCCAGAACTTTAATAAAACATGTCAGACAGCCAGTAGAAAGTTAAAATTCAACCAAAGTTGTTAAATTGCTTTGAAAGGGTGACTGTGCCAGCCCCAGTGGGCTTCCTTTCCATCCCATTTTAGAGGTCTTTTAGTTTAAAGATTTAACCAATCATTATGAAGAAAATGAAATGTATCAGCTTATTACAATAGTTTCTAACCTATCAAAATGAACATCCTCCTCCTCACATGAACATTTTCACATTCTGTTGAAACAGATGTTCCCTTATAGTTATGGCAAACTTCCTTATTTATGGTTGAGCAGATGTCTTTTTATCTACAACTTAACAATGGGCATGCGGTAGCACAAGCAGTTAAGATGCTGGGCTTGTCGGCCGGAAGGTCGGCAGCTCAAGTTCGAGACCCAAGAGCTGCCCCATAACAGGGTGAGCTCCCATTGTCTGCCTAGCTCCTGCCAACCCAGCAGTTCGAAAGCATGGAAAAATGCAAGTAGATAAATAGGCCTCACCCTTGGTAGGAAGGTAACAGTGTCATGCACCTCAGCATGTAGTCATGCCGGCCACATGACCACGGAAGCATCTTAGGGCAACACTGGCTCTTCAGCTAGGAAACGGACATGAGCAGCGCCCCCTAGAGTTCGCCACGATTGGCAGGTGAAACTTTTACCTTTAAGCAATGGACATTTTATTTTTCCTGTGTCTGTACATGAGTTTTTTGGTACAGAAGAATATCTTCTTTTGCTGTGTAGGATATAGGATATGCTTGTTTATACTGGCAGGAATCAGTTACTGTCTTTCCTTATTGTAAAGATATAAAAAATATTCCAACAGGCTCAAGAGAGGGGGAAAGGCACAATGAAAAAGAACAATAGAAGCAAGAGTTCATTTTGGAAGATTCTAAAGAGCAAAATTCCTTTCTCAAAATGCAAAGGATATGCTATATCTGAGTTGTGCTGCCTCAGTGTAAAGCCTGATTACAAAAAATGTTCAGTTTCTTTGTTCTGTCATTCTCCTAAGCTGGCCTATTTTGAGAGAAACTCCCATAGCCTGAGGTTGGGTAAGGCTAAGTACACGTTCATGTGACTACAGATTCCATTATGCCATTGTCTTCTTTAACCCATCATGTCCAGGAGGCATCATTATCTTAACATACAATAGTCAATGAATAAAAAAAGGCTGCACTGAAACCAGAGACAACTTCCGGATTTCTGCTGCTATTTGCCAAATACAAAGAGGTGTTTGTTGAAGAGAAATATTGCAGCTTAGTCAGTGCTATTGACAGCGGAATGTAATAAATTTCATGAAAGTGCTTGTTTATCTGCAGTTAGCTGGAATGAAGGAATACCTGGAGAAAAACTGATTTTAAATGTCACAATACCTTAATTATATAAACTAATTTAGAACTCATTTATCTTTAGCTGTTCCATGAATCTGGATTGTTTGACTGTGGTCTTGAACTTTAACTCTGCATTACTGTTTTCCCTGATATCTAGAGTTCAAATTATGGGCCATTAGTCCTGCCCTTAGCTCTTGATTTTTCTTTAGCTGTCCATGAGATCTCCTTCATTTGACTGTTTTACAAGTCAGCTTACAACAATTGGGATCAGAATTACTGTTGCTAAGCAAGGGAGTTATTAAGTGAGTCATGCCCAATTTTACAATGTTTTGCTGTTAAGTGAATCACTGCAGTTAAGTGAATCATGCAGTCATTAAGTGAATCCAGCTTCTCTCATTTGTTGGAAGCCAGCTGGGAAAGTCACAAATGGCAATCACATAACCCAGCACACTATAACCATCATAAAAACATGTTGGTTGCCAAGTGCCTGAATTTTGATAATGTGGCTCTGAAGATGCTGAGATGGTCATGAGGATTAGTCATAAGTAATTTTTTTCACTGCTGTTGTAACGTCAAACAATTGCTAAATAAATGGTTGTAAGTATTTTGTTGTTCAGTCACACAGTCATGTCTGACTCTTCACAACCCCATGGACCATAGCACGCCAGGCCTCCTGTCCTGCACTGCCTTCTGAAGTCTGCCCAGATCCATGCCTATCGCACTGACTATGCTATCTAACATCTCATCCTCTGCCATCCCTTTCTCCTTTTGCCTTCAATCTTTCCCAGCAACATGGTCTTTTCTAATGAATCCACTCTTAACATATTTGAGCTTTAGCTTCAGTATCTGTCCTTCCAGTGAACAAACAGGGTTGATTTCCTGGAAGATTGACTGGTTTGATCTCCTTGAGTCCAAAGGACTCTAAGAGTCTTCTCCAGCACCACAATTTGAAGGCATAAATTCTTTGGTGCTCAGCCTTTCTTATGGCCCACCTCTCACAGACATACATTACTACTGGGTTGTAAGTATAAGAATACCTATATCTTGATTTTGTCTCTGCCTTCATTGCATTTCTCCAATTAAAGTTTGGAGGCTTTGGCAAGTAAAAACAATTGTTTCACCATTAGGAGCTGGAAGGAACTTTAAAAGTCAACTAGTTCAATCTGTCATTAACCACTTCCTTGAAAGATAACTTTCAAGGCAGTATTTGAAGAATAAATATATACCTGGTTTGCTATTACTATATGGATGACTGATTTGTGTTGGTTGTTGTTTTCTTTCAACACAGAGAGAAGAAAAAGATGTTTAAGCATATTAATCAGCTTTTCATGAATTTATTATTTTTATAAATAACTGAAGATGGAAAACATACCTAATATTCCTTCCTCCTATTTTCCTCACAACAACAACCCTGTGAGATGGGTTAGAGAGAGTGACTGGCCCAAAGTCACCCAGCCAGATTTCATTCCTTAGATTTGAGTAGAACTCACAATCTGCTGGTTTCTAACCTGGTGCCTTCACCACTAGACCAAACTGGAGACCAAACCAAAATTATTTGATCTATGATTACGTATTTTTGCAGTTTTTAAAATTCATTCATTCAATTTCTATATTTGTGCATCTCAGTTAATAACTATGGGCAGCTTACAATTCAAAAATGCATTGCAATTAAAATAAAACATTTTAAAACAATAAAGCAATTTTTAAAAATCCAAAATAAAAATACAAAGCAGCAAGATACTTGGCCAATTAACAATAAACTAGGAAATGGAACCCTTGATGCATTTAGTACCCCAGGCTCCAGAAAACAGCCAGGTTTTTAGAGGCTAACAAGGTTGGGGCCATTCTGATCTTCAAGGAGAGGATATTTCATAGAGGAGGAATATCAGCAAAAAAGCCGATTTTCTACTCCTCTTTGGCTGACAGGATTTGCAGCATGCCCAATCTGCTAGATCGAATTGGATGGGTAGAAATTCTTGGAAAAATGTGGTCCCTCGGGTAACCTAGCCCACACTATTTAATTTTCCTTTATTACAAATTATATGTTATGGTGGAACTCTTTTCAGATAATAGAAAAGATATGTAAAAAAAAGCTTGAGATAAACTGGGAAATCCAGTAGCAGTATACATGGTTATAATATAGTATAAGGTTATAATCCAGTATACATGGTTATATTAGCAAGTAGCACATGCCCAGTTGTTTCTACTTTGTCCTAGTTCAGGACAAGGATTTTTTACATCTCCCTTCCTGCAGTTCTGAAGGAAGGGCAGCATACCTTGTCAGGGTAAAGGCTTTTCTATGCCTTGAGTAAGCCAGTGCATGAAGCAGGTTTTAGAAGGTACTATTTGTGCTGATCCACCAACAGTTTAGGAGTTCTACCTAGATCAATTTGGTGCTCTACATTCATAACATATTGTTTAATGAGCAACATCGTCTCATCATAGCCCCTTTTTAATACTTCTTGTGGAGAAAGGCCCGTATGTAATTTGAATATTGTACAAGAAATTCATCCAATAAGATTTGTTTTCAGGGGCAAAGGCCCTAAGGTAAGAAGACACATTTCAACCAATGGGTCAAAATTAAGAGCCAAACTCTTCCCTCTAGCTTCATCATATATAATATATGACACATTAGAGACACAATAAGGCACTTAAAATGTCTTCTTCTTCCACTTTGGGTGTCAAGGGAGATACAAAGTTCTGGTTCTTGCACTTCTGGTGGCCTCAACCAATATTATTTGATGCTGTTGTAGTGTATTTTTAATGTTATCTTTCCAACTTCTTCTGGGTCTGTCTCATGCTGTTTGACCTTTTCCTCTGTTTATATATGTCTTGTACAGTATGGAATCCCAAGACATTCTCTCCAGATTGAGCAAACCATTTTATCTGTTTTTTTGACAATTTAGATTGGTTCTATTCCAATTCTTTCCCTTATGATCTCATTCCTTATTTTATCCCTTCTGGTCACTCCAGCAGTTTTCCTCAAAGATCTCATTTCTGTGGCGACTAACTTTATTTTATGTTTCGTTGTAAGTGTCCATGTTTGGTACTGGTAACATAAGATAGGGATGAATATACTTTGTATAAGATCTTCTTTGTATTGATCAGTACTGCCTTATGTTGTAGGAATTGTAGCTGTCCCAATACTTGGTTTGTCTTACTGCATCGTATATTAATCTCTTTGTCCATTTTTCCATCTTCAGTGAATGTTGTTCCTAGGTATTTGAACTCCAGTACTTGTTTTATACTTGTTCCCTCTATTGTTAAATTTAAGGTAAGCTTTTTTCTTCCAATGTCATTATTTCTGTCTTCTCTTTACTGATTCTCATATTATTTGTCTTGCATTCTTGGTTCATAGACATAAGATACTGTTGCAGTTTCTTAACTGTACCTGCTATCAATGTCTAATCATCTTCAAAGAGTAATTTGTTGATATTATTTCCAGTCTTGGGCTTGGCTTCTTTGCTTATGCTGTCCATGTACAGTAGGTGATAAATAATAGTGGTGATAGTATACATCCCTGTTTTACTCTGGTTGTTACTGCAAAGGGTACCGATGTTCCTTGATTTGTTCTAACCACACTTCTGCAGTCACTATATAAGCTTTTGCATAGTCTAATAATAAGTTCACTTACTCCATATTGGGTCATTGTTTGCCATAGCAATTTCCTATCAACTCTATCAGATGCTTTCTCTTGATCTACAAGTGTAATAAAGAGGTTCTTACTGTATTCCATGTTCTTTTCTATTAGTTGTTTAATCATAAAAATTGCATCTGTGCAGCTTCTATTTCTTCTAAAACCCATCTGTTCTTCTTCTAGTTGTGGTTCTATAACTGGTCTTAACCTTATTTCGATTATCTTGGCATACAATTTCCCTACATGGCTCAAGAATGAGATGCCTCGATATTGTATAAATTCTCATTTACTCCCTTTGTTTTTCCACAGTGGTTATTATTGCTTGTTGCTAATCAATAGATGCAGTTAGTTGTGTCTGTGCTACTTGATTCTATGTAGCCATCAAATGCTGCTTGAATTATTTCTGTTGGTAGCCCAACTATTCTTGGTGCTTTGTATTTAGAAAACTTTTAAACAACTCTTGCTAGGTCTTCAATCAATATTTCAGGTTCTAGAGTTATTGTTTTGTAGTTTTGTGTTGTTTATTCATGATACTCTCCTAGGGGGTTCATAAGTTCTTTGAAATGCTCTCTCTGCCTTTCTATTACTTCTGATGGTTCTATTAGCAGATTTCCATTCTTGTCATAAATTATTTCTGTGGGATTATAATTCTCCTCTCTTTTCCATATACTTTTGACTACTTTGAAAAACATTCTTCAGGCTGTTCTCTCATTGTTTGCCAATGATTTTCCAAAGCACTCCCAGGGTTCTTGTTTTGCTTTATTGATTATTCTGTTGGTATCTCTGCATTGTAATCTATCATTTCCCCCAGTGAGGCACCACCTTGCTCTGAAGAAGATGAGAACTATTCCAGAGGTTCAACAATACTGGACAGATCTCATCAGAGGAGCCAGA
>JANHZU010072150.1:0-10671 GCA_032468055.1 Acrochordus granulatus | reverse complement strand
AGTCCGGGCTAGAGGTGCTTAGGGTTGGGGCTAAGAAGTAAGGGTCAGAGGGTCAGGGCTTGGCCGATGCAATTACCCTGGATGAGTGAGAGTCTTCACAGACATTTCCCTAAAATGTAATTGAATCTGGAGCACTGGGATTTGCTGATGCACTCATCTAGACCTAACCAGGATTTTTGAGATCAGACAAGTGCTGCCAAATAAGTTCCCTGTTAAAGGAATTATAAAGCAGGTAAACTTCAAAGGAACTCCCATTCCAGTGATGTGAGTGAAATGGCAACATTTTCTGGGTGCAGATTGCCTCTTAGGAAGAAAAGAAGACAACTTTTGGGAGCATGCAAACATAGCCCTAGCCCTGTCGGCAACATTTTACATTCCTTCCTTGTGGTCAGTCACTTTAATCCTGTCTTTAGGTATTGTACAAGAGCCTTAGAGCAGCAGGACAGCTTATGATTCATTCTATATATATATATTTATAAATATATATCCCACCTTTATTATTTTTATAAATGACTCAAGCTGGTGAACCCACACACAATACTCCTTCCTCCTCCTATTTTCTCCATAACAAGAATCCTGGGGGGCAATATATACATCATATAACTGTATATACTGTATATACAGTAAATAATACTATAAGGTAATCTTCAACTTACAAGCAGTCATTTAATGACTATTTGAAGTTATGACAGACCTCCAAAAGCTACTTACAACTTGTTTTGAAGTTACAGCTGCTGCAATACCCCTGCAGTCATTTGCCCTTATGATCAATCCCATCTTTCCCCCATCCTGCCCAAGTGAGTCCCCACAGGCTTTGGACCTCCTTTTTAGCCCCAGATCCCACACCCTCCTCCCAACTCCTGTCACCATCATGTCTTTACCCTTTGAAGATCTCTGAAGCTCATGTTAGGGAAGGATGGCAGACTGCTCTACTCCTGGGCCATGTGGTGCAATCCTGGAAGCAGCCACCATTTTCAGAGTAGCCACAATTCAGAATCACGCCTTGAGGCCCAGGAACAGAGCAGCCTGCCCTTCTTCTCTAACAAACAAGATGACACTCAAATAATTCATAAGCTGTCAGGAGCTCCTTAATAACAACAGCAGAAATACCCCAATGGCAACCAATTTCCACATTATCCAGTGCTAGGTCTTGTGCAGAAGCTCAGAGCTTAAAAGTCAGTATTAGGGTTTTTATTAAAAGTTGGCACCAGGACTTCATGGCCCTAGTTCTATGCTCAGGAGAATGCAAGACCTGACTGACTGGTGGCACGTGATTCTGGGATGGGACTGAAAGTCTGAGATTTTCAAAGTGAGTAAAGCTCTACAGATATTAAAGATCCCCCCTTCTTTATTCAGTAAGCAAGAATGAAAATCAAGCAGGTTAGCTCAGAATCAGCTCTAAACTTTTAGACTTTTCTTAATATTATGGAGAAATCAAAGTACATCTCTAAACTCCTCAAAATATAATGGCCTTCTTTATTGCCACCACATCTGAATGGACAGAATTGAACTTTCAGCCAGTAATTTAACCTCCTCCTCCAAACCCATACTTGGATCACATTCCTGTCTCAAGGAATAAGCATTGGATGTTCCATTTATCTTAAACATTTTGCTTGTGCTGTTTCCAGGGCATCCTTCTTTGCATAAATTCTTACCTAGGTCCTGTAAAGGAATTGGGTCAGTGACTTGGCCTCAATAAGTTTTTAATGCAAACATTGGAAGGAAATGGCAAGATGTCATGGGGAAGGTACTGCTCAGAAACTGTTGCATCTCTTTTTCAGGAAACTAGCAATTCTATATCTGTGCACTGGTTTTAGATTCGGAGCTGGAGATTTCAGAAAACAATAGGCCTTTCTCTCAAAAGGATATTCAAGATTTTATGAAAAATTGCAGGATGCCATATTTATAAACAATTGTGCCAATACCAGAGAAAATAAGGGAAAAATGCCTACAGTAGTATGGCCATGTCCTATGAGTAGCACCCTACATCACTGCCTGCACCACCTTTCACTTTAATATAGATGGCAAGTGCCCACGTGGAAAGCTGGAGCAAAGATGGCAAGACACGATAAATGCAAACATGAAAATTGCCCAGTTGGACCCAGATGCTGTCTTTGATTGTGCAAGATGGCATCTGTTGACCCAAAAAGCGAATCCTGTATATGTGATGATGATATGATAATAATAATTACAAACAATCATTTTCCATTGTGTTAAGATTTATTATTCCTAATTACAAGGATAAAGGATAATAATTCTTCTTGTAATTCTGTGACAAAGAAAAGCATTTTGAAAAATGGAATTAGATGAATCTCATTCAGCTGGGCAGGGCTTCATTTGTTTTATTTTGTTTTTGAGTGATACTAATATATAGCAGTTGTTTCAGGATCTTGTTGGGACACCTGTGTTGCTGTATTGGAACTTTCTGAAAATTGATTACCACTACTTTTCTAGCATATGAGCATTTAAACTCTCCCTGAAAGGAGTTGCCTCCTTGACAAGAATGTGAGTGATATCCAAGTATGATATATCATGACATCATCACAGCAGCAATGAGAATTATGTCATCTGCATGATGACATCACTGTGTAAATGGGTGAATCTTGGCTGCCTATATATTTAGTAAACTGGACACTGATGGCTTGGGGCAAAGCCCTCCTGTTCCTGAACTACTTCTATTAAAAACTGTCTGTATCAAATGCAGTCAAAAGCCTTTTTTGGCTTTTCTGGTGGTTACCAGGGAATGGCATCTTCAGTGCAAAGCTTATTTGAAGCTAGTCACAGATTTTTTACTAGGAGAAATTCTATTTTTATTTAATTTATCACCCCTGCCCTTCCACATAAGAGTTGATATAATAGAAATGTTGCAGTAAGGGAAGAGTTGTTGACTTTGGTTTATTCCTTTCCATCTATAAATTTCCAGGTTTCAGTTCTGGCTTTTTGATGCCAGGTGAACATGAGTCTCTATGCAATTTTATGCATGCAATTCAATTTCTTCTGAATAAACAAAAGAACCAACAATGAAAATCTGTTTGAAATGGTCAACAATGTTGTAGCACCATCTTGCCCAAACTTAATTTACATTGGACAAGGTTTCTCCAGCAACAATAATATGAAAACACAGTATTTATATCAAGGGCTGGCCTGCAGGTGTTGCTGATTTTAGCCCCCAAGAGCTTGGCCAAGAGCTGACAATCTGTACTCTACAGATTCTCCACCAGAGATTATCAGTATTCACAATGCTTCTCCTAAGGATTATTCTGAAAGCCTTACCACAGCCATGTTGAATTAATCTGTCTTGTTCCTTTCGTAAATGTGTTTAGCTAATAGATCTTCTGATTCATAATCCAATCTCTTAGTTACTGAATTATATCTCATTTGGATTATGCCTATATAGGTAAGTTCACTGTGTCATGCTGGCATGCATTCTTTAGGAAAAAAGTGTTTTCTCTTAATAAGACATAGAAACAGAGATGTGCATCTAAAAAAGTAATTTTTTTCAGAGTTTATACTGATCTAATTTCTAAACTAATTCTAAATCTACAGTCTTCAACCAGATACTTGATGGTGACTTTTTAACATCTCACTTAACTTGAAATTTCTTGATAGGCTAACATTGATGACTATTTAACTTTGACCGTTATCTTCCTGCACTCAGTAAGCCAGTTCTCATTTGGCATAATTCCTGGCTCATCAATATCTCTTTGTTCAAATTGCTCTCTAGGTTATAACAAGTGACAACATGTGTGTCACATCCAATCTTGGACTCACCTTGTCTATTCATACTTGGCATTTGCGGATACATCATGCTTGTTGTTTGGTCCTCTTTTCCCTCTCTCCCTTCCTCCCTCCCTTCCTCCCTTCCTTCCTCTCTCCCTCCCCATTCCAACAAACCTAAGTTTGCATCTAGATGTTACCATTTATGATGGCAAGTGTTCATTGGTTATAAAGTACATGTTCGAAGAGCATATTCCATTAGGAGAGCCACTTCAAATTGGCTCAAGAAGTTCTGGAAAACCACAATAGAAAATACTTGCTGATATCACCAATATAGATAAATATTTGTGTTTTGGGATATAGGTGCAAATTAGAAATGGACTCAGACTCTGGAATACCCATCGGTTTATTGTCCTGAGCTTCTGGATCTACACCTTTGGTATTCATCATCAGAGTAGACATAAAAATCTTCAATAAGCACACCTGTAATTCCTACTGCTGCCTCACCTCTATATCTGTGGTTTGCTTCTTAAATTCCTTTCCCTTGCACTTTTTTCACTCTCATGCTGGCATTCATTTGTGCATTTCAGCTGTTTCTGCAGAGCCTGGAAGGCTGGCAATAGATCTAAACATTTGTTAATTGCCTGTGGGCTTGTCTCCCAGACTTCTAGGAACTCCCTAGCAACCTTCTGCTCTTTGTGGCCACAGATCGTTGTGTTCTTAAAGGCAAAGCATGCCTGTACTCGTGGCTACGGGTTGCTACTCAAGACTTGGGATCCACAGCCCTCTCATGCTCTTTTAACCAGTGTCCCAATCTGAGCCCTGTTTGGCCCACATATTCCCAAGGGGAATCCACACATGGGATGCAGCAGATAACCCCAGCCATCTCCTCTATATGCAGCTGATCTTTTCTTGACATTAGGTGGTCATATAAGGTGGCAGCCCTGGTGATTGTACAGTACTGGCAAATTATGAGGTGCAGGAGGATGACAAAAATGAGGATAGACAGAAAGTTTCTATAACACTAGCTGTGTACAGGTCAGCAAAGATGCTTAGCAAAGGGGAACCGTGGGCATTAAAGAATCTCAAAAAGGATAAAAGTATAGTCGTCTTACCATCAGATAAAAGACAGGCAAATGTGATCATGAGTCTTAAGGACTATGATGAAAAGGTGTTAACTCTTTTAACAGATGCAAGTGCATATACATTAACAACTGCAGCGGGAGTAATAACAAGCATAAGGAAATTAAATTCCTTCTTGAACCAGTTGAAACAACAAAATATAATAGAGAGGGAATGGTGCCTTATGCACCCCACAGACATTCCATTTGCATGCTTTTATGGATTACCTAAAGGGCATAAAGAAAGTGTCCCTTTATGCCCTATCATTGCCCTATGAGGGAGCCTACACTACTATTTTGCTAAGTATCTAGCATAAAAATTGAATGTCCTCACAAAACATTGTTGACAACAGTTATATCAGCTACATAATTCTTGGATGATCTTAGACAGCAACAAATGGCACCTGATAAAGTGATGGTGTCATGTGACATGGTGTCATTATTCACCTCAATTCCACCTAACCTGGCATTAACTGCAATAGCTGATACATTGGGAGAATGTCATGACAGGGATAGTTGCCTCACAAAGCAACATATTTTGCAGCTACTGTATTTATCTTTTAAGGGGAAGACTTATGAGCAAATTAAAGGCCTCTGATTTTTTCTGAAAAGGACAGGAAAACATTTGCTAATACACTATGCCCACTAAGCTTTCATTAGATGAAACTACATCATCTATCCTCAATCAAGCCATGTTGGTTAGGAATCCTTGGAACTGTAGACCAATATATCTGGTGATGATCCAATGCAACCTGAACAAGTACTTCTCAAGTGGGAGGGTAAGCATTGGGCTACAAAGCAGGCTAAAGTGGCCTCAGGATCAATAATTAGATCACCTTATGAAAGGGCAGTTAGCATAAATTTAGCATCAAGCATGGAGCAGCACCACTCACAGGAAAAACTGAATTAATGGCAAGACTTTCATTTCCAACCATTTCTGGTTGCTGGGGCAATGCATTGGTGAAAGGGAAAACAGTTGCTGGATGGATCAGACAAGTAGGGCTCTGTCATTTGTTTGTTTATTTATTTGCTCAATTTACGTAGCTGCCAATATCTCACACATATAACTCCAAGTGGCTCACCAAGAAAAATATAAAAAAAGAATCAAAAACCATTAAACACATTAATATTAATAAAAAATTAATAATGATTATAGAAAATGTGATTAAATAAAAGAAACTAGTCATCAGGATGACTTCTTTGAGGCACAATTTTGGAAATAACATTGGGCATAACTTTCCATGTAGTTATTTGCAATGAAATACTGCAACATCATGCTTGCATCTATCTTATCTTTACTTCCCCAGTTGTCCATAGTGAGTTGTCAGGTATTCACCTGGGATTTTCTTTAAAATGCCCAAGATAAATAAAATAACAAATAATTAAAACTATTTTGCTTTTCATTTATTATACAGTTTACCTTTGCTGTCACTGCTGCCATTATCCAACAATATACATGTAGCATCAGAGGGAAGAATACTGCACCCTAGTGAATATTGTTAAAGATTATTTCAGTTCAATACAATCAGCAATCATCTCTGACACCGTTCTTTTGTACTGCAAGCTCTTCCACAGATTTTGCTATCTCAATTTGGCATTATATTGTTGTCCCAATTCAGTACTGTCTTAAAGACTGTGCCAGAGAAGAATTCTGGATTTGCATAAAAAGCAAGATAAGAGATTTTTAGGTTAAAACAAGAATATTCATATCTTATCCTAAAAGTGGTTTACTTTAGAAAGGAAGAGGGGTTCATTCATAGAGGGACTCATCATTTTCTGATACACTGTTGCACACATGATTTGTGAGGTTTCAGGGCACAAGTCCAACTTTAGAAGTCTCTTGGTTATAAAGAGTAACAAATGATGTTTTTGTGTACTCTTTTTTATAGGCATTGAAATATTCCTTTCAGATGATGGCATTTGGGTTTTGTTATGGAATATGCTACTGGAGAGGAGGTAAGAATCGTGTTCCTCAGAATCAAATGTTGTTAAATGTTCTTGAAATCTCTGCCATTTTAATACTTGGAAAACTTCTCAATTTGTCTGTTAGCCTCTTTAAAAAGTTTGTAAAGATCACATCTTTGATTAATGGTAGAGCAGAAGTTTATCTGTGTAAAAGCATTGTACTTCTTGGCATTTCCATCTTAAAATACACACACACACAAATAACCTGCCCTTATAATTTTTATAAATAACTCAATGTAGTGAACACACCTAATACTTTCTCCTCCTCCTATTTTCCCTACAGCAACAACCCTGTAAGGTGTGTTGGGCTCAAAGAGAGTGACTGGCCCAAAGTCTCCCAGTTGGCTTTGATGCCTAAGATGGGACTAGAACTCTGTCTCCTGGCTTGTCGCCTTGTGCTTAACTACTAGATCAAACTGGCTTTTTCACCCAACAGAGAACAGTGCTAAAACTACTTTAAAACAACAAAACCAGAAAGAAATAGCAGAATAGAAACATGATATAAAGGACAGTATGATATAAGTAGAAGCACATTACTTATTTTCACCTTTATAGATATGGCATAAATTACATTTCATGTGCATCTATTTCTTTTCATATATTTTTTAAAATTGGGGCAAATTTTTGATTTTGTAGATAAAATCAGACTAAAAGGTCAAAGTTTCCCCTGACAGTTGTAGCCAACTCTAGGGGGTGGTACTCATCATCTTTTCCTAGATGAAGTGTCAGCATTCGTCTGAAGATACTTCCATGGTCATGTGGCCGGCTTGACTATATGCCAAGGCACATATGCTTTCAAACTGCTAGGTTGGCAGGAGCTGGGGCAGATGATGGGAGCTTATCCTGTTACACAGCAGCACTTGGGTCTCAACCTTGGGCTGCTGACTTTCCAGGTCACAAGCCCAGCATCTTAACCGCTCATGCCACAAAGATCTGCCCCCCAAAAAGTCAGACTACTTATATATAATTCTATTTTGGTGTTAACCACCATGAATTTTGATCTGAAAACCACAAGTATCTTTGCAGCTAGCAATTAAGAAAAAAATAACCTAGTAGGAAGGTTATTCTTCCTATATACTGGATCCTTCTAGTGGAATATTATATGCTCTGATTGACAGGATCTCAGTAGGAATTTGTCTTAAAAAAACACCTTTCCTAATATTCTCTTATTTTACTTTTTTAGATCAGTTACTGTAAGTTAAATCCAGATTTCCTGAATATTTTGTCCTCTACCATTAAGCTCTGCTTTCTCTATGATTATCAGTACAGAATAAACACTATAAAATGCAAGCTAGAACTAAAGAGGATTTTTCTTTCCAGTTACTCTTCCATCACAAGAACATGTTTTTTTTCTGAAGTCTGTGCCCAGTCTATGGAGCTGAAATTCTATGGGCATTGGGCTATCTACATTCAAAGAAACATGTGGTATATAGAGACTTAAAGTTATGTAGATGGAAGGTGGAGAGGTATTAAATCTATTAAAGGGTTTTGGAATACTATTTATCATCAATGGTTTCCCCATCACTTTAAGGTAGGGGTCTTTTCCTTACAGGTCAAGGATACATTCACAAAAATTACTTCCATTGGAGATTGTGACATCCATACATCAGAAGCCAAGTTGATATAATTCTAACAAGCAATTTTCTTTACCCCTTCCTCGGATGCTTTTTGACTTTGTTTCTGGGCTGTGGCCCCACTTTCATACAGGGTATGGGTTGTAGTTGAGGAAAGGTTCTCTGAGGGAGATGGGAGGTTTAAAAATGTAAATCAATAGTTACCTATAATGTTTTACTCTGAACATGCTTCTGGTCAATATGCAGGCCCTAAATGTTTTTTAAAATGAAGATGTTGGTATTTTGCTTGGCAGCATGCTGTAACTTCCCATTTTTTTAATCATAAGAATCTAGATGTTAACTGTGAATGTGCGTATCAAACCATCTGAACTGATGATTGTCTAGACATGTCCCTACTATTTTCTTGGCAACCTTTTTGGACATGATTTGCTATTGCCTTCTTCTGAGGCTGAGAGAGTGACTGCTTCAAACCCCAACAGGAGGAGAACTCAAGATCTCCAAATTTCTATTATAGTGCCTTTAACCATCAAACTCGTGATGGTTTAGTGATCTCTTATTCTAATTTCAATTGTCTTAATGAAATTAAGTTGGTCTTTTAATACAATAAAATCCTGATGATACATGCTGTCTTCCCACACAGAATACATGAAGTAATACAACATTTGAGACAATTCATAATATTAATATTTAAAGAAGTACATTCTTGGGTGTCAGAATCTGCTGGTATTTGCATAAGGTTATAAGCTGGTTGATATCACATCTACTGCAAATGGATTTATCCCCTCCCTTTTAGGCTGGGGATGGAATTATTTCTTGTTAATATCATTTTTTCTGGCAAACAGTAAGTAGAGGTTCACCCTCTACTTACCACCAGTTTCAATATTTTTGAGACCTTTTGATTACTCTTTCCAAGCCTTGTGTCCTCCAAGTGTTTTAACTACAGCTCCTGTATTCTTGACCATAGTAATTGAAAATTATAAATTGGGAGAGGCAGTTTTCAATAGATTATGCTTATTTTTAATTGAATTGTCATATTAAAAAAGTTTCAATCACTGCTATTTAAGTAAAATTATATTTTCATAAGAAAAGAAATTCTTCACTAAAATCAAAAGTTGCCATTCAGTTGTAGATATATACCTCTTTAATACGTTATTTTTAATAATAGATTTTTTATTAATTTCAACATAAAAATACAATATAAAATACATAACAAAACATATAAGAACAAATAAAACAATGCAATACAATATGGCATTAAAAAAGAAGAAAAAACAGGGAGAAAAAGGGGAAGGAAATAAGGGGATCAAAAAAGGGGGGATCCCTCACTCATATAACATTCCCAACCAAACTTTGTATGGATATCTTTCTACAACACACATTCCCCTCTTACATTATAATCAAAATTACCTATATGTTATGCCCTTATAACATTTAATATCATGAAACTGCGAGGTGAGATCACTGATGATAAACAACTTTATATCTCCATCCCAGGTGACTCCTGTGTTGCTGACTGCCCTTTTGTGGTGCCTGGAAACTGTGAGGAATGGATGAGTGTAAGACTGAGCATCTGTGGGTGTGAAGGACTTGAGCTCCAGGGCTTTAACATCTTTGGTTTTGGGTGGGGTTCCACTGCCCCAGACTGCCTCAGTACACACCTTGGGAGTTCTTCTGGACTCATGACTCATAATGGAAGAGTAGATAGCAGTTGTGGCTAAGAGAGCCATTGCACAACTTCATGTTGTGCGCCAGTTGTGATCTAAAGTCCCTTCGTTCAGACACTCAACCCCTAGTCATCTCCCAGCTGGACTCCTGCACTCTACATGGGACTACCCTTGAAGAGCATCTGGAAGCTACTGCTGGTACAGAATGTGGCTACACAGATAATTTTTGGGGTCCTAGAATGACCCATGTGTCACCATTGTTCCACAAGCTGCACTGGTTGCTTCCAGGTTGTTAGAAACAACTCTGCTTTCCAACTTAAAACTAGAGAGTTTGGCATAAAGACAGAAAAAATCATTTAACATTTTTGCAAAGACGGGTGCACCAAGTACATGCATGTACAGTGGACACACCTAGGTAGAAAATAATTTCACAATTATACCGTGCCCCCGGCCGGTTGTGCCCTCCTCCCTTTCCCCATAGGATAGGTACTCCAGAGTATACAGCCTATCAGAGCCACCTAATAAATCCCTCCTTAGTTTGCATCTTCCTCCTACTCTAATTCTATCTCCCCCCACCCTTATTTGCAATTTTCCTTTTTTGGCTATGCCCACGGGTTGTCTTGAGGTTTC
>JANHZU010071467.1:0-10688 GCA_032468055.1 Acrochordus granulatus | reverse complement strand
ATTTTTCCACTGTTCCTTCCAGGACTTGGATTCCAGACCCTTCCCCATCCTGGGAGCCGCCCCTCCAAAGCGTCCCTGTTCTTTTTGAACTCCAGGGCCCAAAACTGGACGCAGGGCCCCCAGGGAGGGGAGGGGAGGGGTTGACCGGGGCAATTCTTTCCCACTATCTGATTCTCTCCTCCTGTTCAGACATCCCAAGAGAGCAGCTGCTGTTTAAAGACGCTTTGCTATCTCGTGTTTAAATTGTGGTTCATTTTCATTTATTTATTAAATGTAGGTATTAGTGACTCTGGCTGACAAGGACACGCCAAATTAAGTCAGGGTCCCCCAGCCTTCCACTTCTCTGTCTCTTTTCTAAAAAGTGGGGCCCAAAAGTTTCCCCTGGAAAGACAGATCACCCCTGAAGCTGCAAATTTGCTTTGCAAGATGTTGGCTTCCCCCCGTATTTTTTAAGGGACCCTGGCAGCCTTGGGACCCCCCCGGGGCCCCCCACAGGTCAAAGTTAGACAGGACAGCACCATCTGACCAGGTCGCAGGCTGCCTTTTCCTCTGGATTTTTTTGCTGAATGCGGGATAAAAATAGCCTAACTGAACTTATTTTAGTTTCCTGGAACATTCGCGCTTCAAGATGTCATTTTGCATGTGGTCACCAGCCCGTTCCCCGCCCTGAAGCCTCCTCCTTTGCCCCGCTCTGTCACGCTCCATAAAGTCCACTGATTGGCACTGCTGGTTAATGCGCTGCGGCCGTCACTGTGGTCACTGGCAGTTCCGTGCTCCGCATCGGAACCTACGGAGGTCCCCTTTTTTCAGCCTAATCTATCTCACTCTATTGCTGGGAGGAGAAATGCATCTGGGGCGCACTGTTGCGAAATGAAGGATAGTTCTACGGCCTTAAATTTCATTTGTACACATATATCAGCAATTGTATTTCATTACAGGCAGTCCTTGATTTATGACCAGTTGCTTAACAGCCGTTCGAAGTTATGATGGAGCTTCCAAAGTTCCAATGGCCGCGGCCCCTTCCGCATTCACATGACGGCATTTCAGGAGTTCAGCAACCAACCAGCATTTATGGCTGTTTGTGGTATCCCACGGTCACATAACCATGGTTTCTGCCACCTTTGCTGAAAACCAGCATTTACTTCCAATTTTCAGCACAAACGGTCCATAGTGAACAGTGGTTCCCTTAACAACCTGGTTTCACACAATAAAAGTAGAATTGGGTCAATCACATGGGTGGCCACTTTATGACTGTCACAAGTTACTGCCAGAATGGTGAGGCTCCATTCTGGTCGTAAGCCGAGGACTATCTGTCTTGCTATAATTGTAGTTCTCTGGAGGAATTTTCCTCTGAAGAAGGAGAAGCACAGATCTGGAAGATGCCTGCAAATGTACAATTGGAAACTGGCGTGGGTGCAACCATGCTTTACTCAGCCGAATGCATCACTTAGCGAGCCAGCCCATCCCCTGGGGTTGGCAGCATTGCCTGGAGGGCTGGGGGCTGCAGCTGACCCCCTGACCTTCCAGATGGCTTCAGCCAGCCAGCCAGCCAGTGATGCTCTGATGCCACTAGCAACATCCTGGACTGATTTTTCAGGATTTAGGGAGGAGGGATAGAAACAGGAGGCCTTTGGGAGACTCCCCCACCTATAAACTCCCTCCCCCAATCCCACTAATATTCAGCCACTGGCCACTGAATTGCAATGTGGGGGCCAGCGTGGACCACAGCAGCTAAGCCACAACCCACCCCACATGATTTGTGAATCCAGCCCCTGTGCAAATGCACACATCCTCACATGCATGTGAGTCGCAGCTCAGGAGCCAGCCACGTAAGAAAAGAGACCAAACATCTGGACTTTCTGTTTTCTGAAAAGCTCGTGAAAAACAACGGCTGAAGCAGACACGGAGAAAATCTTGTCTCTCCTTCCCTTTATTCTGCTTCAAAATGCACCCTCAAATCCCAGCCGTTCACGCCTCGGCTGGCCCGCTTTGCAGAGCCCCGGTGCCGCAGCTCTGGTAAGAAGGAAAGGTCTGGCCGGGTGGGAGCTGTGCCAGGCTGGATCCCATTGCCCCAGCCTTCGCCCGCCCCACGACTACCGACCCATGGCCCCAAAGCGCCTCCGCATGACTCACGTTGACGAGGCGCCCTGGCTTTCTGCCATTCCAGGGACTTCCAGGATGTGCCAAAGCCGCAACGGTCATGCTAATATTGTGGAAGTGTCATAAGTTCAAAGTCAGAGTCTGGTCATGTGGCACGAGGTGCAACGTATGCACTGCGCACTCAGAAAATGAACTCAAACCTGGACGTGCTGTTTCTAATGCAGTCTGAACTCAAATGCCCTGGATTTGACTCATGCACAAAGCAGAATGGAAGGCCGGAAAGCCAAGCCAGTGGCTTCAAGTGGCACACGCGCGTGCACCACAATCCCTTGCAGGCCTGCCCGGGAGCAGATGCCCTGCAGTTGGTTCAGTGGGACCAGTGTGGACATGATTTCCGCCATCAGGTTCCGCTCGGCGACGGTCAGGTGGGCGGCTGCCACTTTTTTTACCTCGCATCGTTGCCATGAATGCTCCATGAAGTTTATTTTGATAGCCTCACTGGGGACGGGGCGTCCCTTCGTCCCAAAGTCCGGTAAATCAAACGATACGTCACTGCAGCGATTCACATAATGACCCCATCATGAAAAACGCGTCATTTCCATAAACGTCTTAACACAATTAAGTTATAAATCGCACTCTCGTTTAGTCCTTTGCGTTGCACTCAGCTGATGTTCTACTGTATTGAAATCTCGTATGCTACCTAACAGACGCAAGCTTTTTAATGTCTATGTACATGTGGTCCTCAACTTATGACCACCCAGTTAATGACTGTTTGAAGTTATGACAGACTTGAAAAAAATTACCTATGGCTCATCCTCAAAGTTA
This sequence comes from Acrochordus granulatus, assembly GCA_032468055.1. Taxonomy (NCBI): domain Eukaryota; kingdom Metazoa; phylum Chordata; class Lepidosauria; order Squamata; family Acrochordidae; genus Acrochordus; species Acrochordus granulatus. Next base: position 7,763 of record JANHZU010071467.1, on the reverse strand, counting down.
CACCTGATGCATCGCTCCCAAAGTCACACAATCACATTTCACACACTTGGCAACCACTTTGCATTTACGACCAGTTGCAGCATTCCACGGTCATGTGATCATGTTTTACAACATTTTCTTAAAATTTTAATTTGTTTACGTATTTATTAGATTTATACACTGCCCATTGCACTGCAAGCAACTCTGGGTGGCCTACACTAATATTTTTGCCGTTTTCTAGCAAAAAAGACCCATTGGAGAAGCTGGATTTGGATTTACGATCATGTGCTTTGCATAACGACCATGTGATTCGTTTAACAACCATGGTGATTGGCTTAATGACTGTTGTGAAAATGATCGTAAAATTAAGTCCGGTCACATGGTGATTTGACTTATAACCGCAATGAGTTTCAAGCAAAATTCTGGACTCAGTTGTGGTCGTAAGTCAAAGACTGCCTCTAATACCATTCATGGCATTAAAGGATCCATTAAGATAACAGTGGGCAAGAACTCCAGGTATGAGTTTGCAACGCCCAGTGCATCTGGAGAGCATCGTGCTTAAAAAGCGTGCAGCTGGGTGTGTACTAAGCCGCTGCTTGCTTTAACCATGATTCGTTAACTAAGCCACACTGGATTAACTCACAGATCTCACTAAGCCGTAAGCATAGTTTACAGACCGCAGTGACCTGATTTACACAGCGTGCTAAATTAAACCAAAACAAGCCACGTTATGGCGTAGCCAATGGGAGAACGAACCAGCAACAGAACAGGTCCTCGACGGAAGGGCCGGAAGGAGCCCTAAAGATCCTCTGGCCTAACCCCAGTCCATGCCGGAATCCCCTAGAAGACACCCTTAAACCCAAACAGAACCCATCCGCCACAGCTCAACTCTCCTATCCTTGGGGAAGGTTGCCAGGACTTGTCACCTGATTAAAACATTCAGACTATAATGGGGTGCGGCTCACGAGGCAGCCCACGCGTCCTTGGCCTGGCGGCGGGCCCCCGCCATCTCCTCCGCTGGACGGGAAACTCCGAAGAAGCAGAGGCAGCTGCACCTGCACAGACCCCTGGCGGAGGGCCAGTCCAGGTTAAGCTCCCCGATTTCTCAGCACCGGGTCGGGTCGGAGCAAGCCGGGGTGTCAAGTCAGCCCCAAATAAATCAAGAGGAGGGCTCCTTCGGTGGTGATCTACGCGGGAGGCATCTCCGCCATCTACGCGGGAGGCTTTCCCGCACCAACTGAAGGCAGTTAGCACAATTCAGACCAATCTTACAGGGTTTTCCGTGCTGCTTTTATGGTGGATTAAAAACAAATCCATCCAGTAGTCAAGAATCAACTCCGACCTCGTGGCACACCATCCTCATCATTTTTGGGTGGGTGACGGCTGGCTTCATACTTTTAGGAAACGTGCGCATTGCATGGCTGGGGAATTCTGGGGGTTGAAGTCCGCTCAGCTGAAAGTGACTGAGGTTGAGAAACGCTGCTCTAGAGAACGGAAGTTTATGCAATTAACTGCCAAACAACTTCAGATGCAAAAATGGAACAAATATAATAAATGCAATAGAGAAACACTGGAACGCAATGATTCTTCGGCATCCAAAACGTTTCAGCAAGGAGTAAAGCTCCAGAATGTTTTTTTTATAGACAAAAGGGCTTAAAAAATTCTGCAGAAAAGGGCATTTGACAGGCACAGCAGGTGATGCCCAGCCAAAGGAAATGCAACCACTGCCCCTCTCTCACCCAGGCAGCTGCCACAAACACTAAAGGTTGCTTGTTCTCCAGACCATTTGCATTCCAAGGGCACAAAGGTCAGGGGGAATTTTGGACTTCCTTCCTGCTGCCTTGAATGGAGAGCAGCTGTGTTTACGCACCCCCCCCATCTCCTCTGCACCCAAATCTTGCAAAGGACTCGCCTGCCCAAGATGGGGTAATAATGTTTGCAAGCCACTTAAGGAAAGAAGCAGCCAGGATGTCACAAGAAGGAGAAACTCGGAGACAAAGAGAATTAAAAACAGAAAACCTACAGGTCACATCCCAAGGAGGGAAGAGATGCATGTTAAGGCTGAAAGGAGGGCACAGGGGGGCTCCTCAGCATAGCAACCCTCAATTTTGGCTCTCTGGATCACATCGACTGTCAGATGTCCAAAAGCAGCTTCTCGTCTTGGATTTAAATTTATAAATTTAATAAAATAAATACATTTGGCTCACGGGAATCCCTCTATCCTGAAACCTGGCAGGAAAACTTGGGGTCCCTGATCCTCCATCTTCCTCTTGGCCCCCAGGAACGGCCTCTGCAAGGAAGCCCCAATGGCAGGGGTTAAATTGCTGGAGGTCTTTCAGGATGATTGGACCTCAAGATGAAAAGGAAGGTTGCAGTCAAAATCTCAAGTCTCTCTTGGTGGATTTCCTATTCACTGGTTACGGCATCCTTTGCCCATGTGGTGCCCACCAAAGCCACTGGGACTGCAGTACCCATAATCCCCATCCCGCAGGGCCAAAGACTGACCAGGAAGTTTGGACTTCCACAGTCATCACATCAGGAGGGCAAAAGATTGGGACGATGGCCCCAGAGCATCCCAAAGATTTGCAGGCTGCATAATTCACTCAACCCATTTCCACAGCCGCCTGTCTCAGTCAATGACTTACAGTCAAAATACACCACTATTAAACAATAAAACATTTCAAAACAATAACATTAAAAATCTGAAACAAATATGCATAGTATACCTAGCAGCCGAAATACTTGGCCAGTTAACAATAATTGTCAACCATGCCAGGGGTTAAAACACGAAATGACAGTTAAACCAGGTTAATCCAAGAGGTGAAGAAAGTTTATTGCTTGTAATGCTGGTTGCTTTGGCTTTTAGGTTGTTTCTTTCTTAATTAGCGCAAACTTCTTGATGAGATTTAATACTGTGCTGGCGTGCAAGGGAGCATGTTAAAGAGGGCTGGTTAAGCTTAATGTGTTTATATCTATAAGAGATCAACCATGCTCTGCTGCACTGTGTTCAGTTTTGGGCAGGTTCTTATTCTGCCAGATGTCTGTCTCGTTTCAGCCAAATTCCCTTCCCACAGCGAGTCTTATGCCAGATGTGCCAATGCTCCCCTGCCAAGCAGCACAACTGGAAGTACCTGGAGGGCACCATGTTGGGGAAGGGGAAATTTTTAGACTGCACTTGGCACCAGAGGCTTGAGAAGGTCCCGGACATTTTTCATGCTTACTAATGAACCTAAAAGGATACAGGTAGTCCTCCTTACTTACTGCCTGTAAATGTCAGTTTTTGGCAAAACGATCATAAGACACAGTCACATGACTGTGTGTGTAGTAGTGGGGAGACTATCAGAACTTCCAATCTGGATTATAAATACTCTCCAGGGAGGTCCATCATAACTTTGAATGGTTGCAAAGTGACTAGTCCTAAGTCAAGGACCACTTGTATTACAGAAGGACTGGAGAGAAAGCGGTGAATTCCACCATTTGTACAACAATCACACACACCAGTAGAAATCTAGAGTTCTGCAAGGAAAAAGGAATTTCAGCATTGCAAACGAGCATTGCCCTCCCCCAGGAGATCCCAGAAGAGTGAAGTTCTTACAATAAAGATAGCCCCCCAAGCACGTAGAGCAGGGTTTCGCACCCTTAACAAGGCGGTTAAGACACTGGCTCGTCAGCTGGACAGCCGGTGGCCCAGGTTCGAGACGCGGCGCTGCCGTGCAACAGGGTTTGCTCCTGTTGTCTGCCAGCCTAGCAGTTCAAAAACATGCGAATGTGAACAGATCAATAGGTGCCGCCTGCTCGGCGGGAAAGGTAACAGCGTCCATGCGCCTTCAGTGTCAGTCCTGCCGGCCACTTGACAACAGAAGCGTCCTCGGACAATGCCAGCTCTTCGGCTTGGAAACGGAGATGAGCATCCCCCCTGGAGTTGGCCACAACTGGCAGGGAACCCTTCGCCTTTTTCTCAACCTTGGCAGCTTTAAGATGCGTGGACATCAACCCCCAGTTTTCCGGCTGGGGGATTCTGGGAGTTGAAGTCCACGCATCTTAAAGCTGCCAAGATTTAGAGGCACCTCCAAATTCTCAGATTTATGCCTTGCAATCCATTTTTCGACACTCCTGGCTCTTGAAAAAAGGGAGCATGAAGCTCGCCACCTAGATCCATAAAATGCCCATCACTTTCCACCCACTCCTCTGCAACCCAAAGTGTGATTCACACAACCCTTCCAGGGGACACAACTGGTTGATGCTGAAGCACCACAGGGCAGAAAAGACCCCTCCGGCCCCCAACTGCCAAAGGAACCGTACTCCAATGGATGGAGGCCCAAAGCAAAGGGACTTTTCCTAGCCTGCTGTCACTTCTGCCTCTTGGATTAATGTGGGAAATCAGCCAAGATGCAGGGCCCCACCCAGCGATTGGCTAACATGGGGATTTGCCCACAAGAAGCATCTTGCAAGCAATTTTCTGGGATGAAATTTGCAGCATGAACACAGGCAGTGTTTCAGAAAAACTGAAAAACACATATTATTTATTTTATAATTTTTATACTTTTTGCTTATTTTATATTTTTATTTATATACATTTTATTTTATAAATGTTGTATTTTTTTAAAATTTAGTTTATAAATTTTATTATTTTTTATTTATTTTATAAATAGCTGTGTATTTATTTTAACTTTCATTTATTTATTAAATTTATACACCGCCCTGCTCATCAATTAAGGTGACTCTGCTTATTGCATTGCACTGTGCTCCTGGTTTTGACCAATTATTTTATTTAATTCTTGTTAGACTTAATTTTAATGCTTTTACATTTATGTTTTTATACTTGTGTAAAAGATGCCCAGAGTCACCCAAGATGCTGAGACAGGTGGCATATAAATTTCATAAATAAATAACAAATAAATAAATTGCTCCCTAAAAGTTTAAATTTCATCAAATTGAAGGCAGAATTTCAGTTCCAGAATCCACATGCTAATACGTTTTAAGGCAGAATAGCTAACTTTGCTGTCTGTATGCATAACTAGCCAAAGGAGGCCTTTTAAAGGCTGAGAAGAGAGATTGAGAATCATTTCCTTTCCTTTACAAGAAGGGAAACTGAGGTGCAGAGGGGAGGTGCTTGAGGCATCCATCAAGACAGTCCAGTGACCAGGCAAAGCATCGTCCCAAATTCCTTGTCCTAATTTCTTTTTCCTATCAACAGCTTCCTTCACCACATAAGGTTTAGCTCTTAGATTGAAAAGGCCAGAAACTGGATCACACAGGACTAATAATTTCTGCCCCCTCCCTGTGCTTTAAATAAAGAAATAAAACAGAAGCTTTCTCTTAAACCGTTTGCAAGCGTGAAGATGAGCGACAGGGTCGTGGGAAGTATTTGCAAGCTGAAATCTGGGCTGTTTTGTAAGCCTTGAAGGCGCAGCGAACTGCAGAGGAGTTTTGCATAAACCAGTTTCAGCCATGGAGGGAAGTGAAAGGTGTTAACAGATGCCAAGTGGCCAGGCAAGAAATATAAAGCAACAGAAAACAAACAAAATCTCTCCGCAATCGAGCTCGAGGAGAAAAAAAATCACCATTTTAACCGGCCGGACTTCAAAGGCGTCCAAAATCACTGCCCAGAGATGCCCTAAACAGCAAAATGGGCAGTACGCACATGCAACAAATAAAAATGAGTGGTGAGCCAAACTACCGTGGGTTTCGCCCCCAGATACAGGAGGAGTATCCGTCGCGCACCCCAGAAGCTAATTCGCAAGTTCCCGCTTAGACGAACCTGCGAATTAGCTCAGATCTCCCACGACCCTGCAACAAGGCTTCTCCGCCAGAAGCGTGGGGAAGGATCAGAAGTCGCGAAGTCCCAGAACACCGCTTGAGATTTCGGGGCGACCCAAGCGCTTGGTTTCCCCCCGGCTTCTTAGTTGAAGAACTCTCCCCTCCCTTCCACACAGCGCCTCGCTTCAGGACCCCTCGCTGAACCTGGAGGCCCATGCGCCGCTCCCCAAAGGGCCCGATGCCCTCCCTTGAACCCACGGGAAAAGTGCACCCCGCACCTCTCGTGCGCCTCCGGCCTCCGCGGCTCGGTCCGGACGGGAGCCGCTCGCGCGTCCTGCCCTCTCTGCGCTCCCGGCACCGGGAAGTCCCGGGCGGGCGGACTCCGGCTCGAGTCGCTGAGACCGCAAAGGAGGAACTGAGCGAGAAGAGGAAGCGCCCCGAAACCCCCGCGAGGGCGGCTGGGCGCGCAGCGGCGCCACTCCGGCCCTTGGGCCCGGGGAGGCTGGCGCGGGGGGCGAAGCCGGCCGCTGGCAGGAGGGGCTCGGGGGAACTCAAGCTTCTCCGTTCCTTTTTTTCCCTTCAGAAACTTTGATGAAGTTTACTATTGACTGAGTGGTTTTCTTTATCAGAGTCTGGGTGGCTCATAAACTTAATGATTAAATTTATTATAAAAGTATTAAATTTATTATAAATGTATCATTAAATTTATATGCTGCCCATCTTGGCATCAACATACGCAATGCTTGACACAGAAGAAAAAAGTGAAATGCCGACTTCAGTTTCAAGATTGGATAACTTTGTAGTTACGGAAATAGCTTCTAATTCCTAAACGTAAAGCAAAAATTCGCAGTTAGTATTTTACTGTAGTAGGAGTTGGAAGCCAATGCTTTTTACTCCTCTTCTTTTCATCATGCACCCTCTTTCCCTTTCCCTTTTTTAATCTAATCTAATCTTTAATCTTATTTTAATCTATATTTTACATTACAGAGTCCCTCAGAGAGGGAGATGGGTGGCTTCAGACAAAGATTGGATAACTTTGATTAAATTTATTGTAACTTTAATAAATAAAGTCCATTTCTTTTTTCATCCATTTTTCCATGGGGAGAAATAATAAATCTTTTCCCTTACACTTATTGGATTTTCTGCATTGTCAACCTATATGAAAACAAAAAATCCACATTTTTTTCAAACTCTTTGGCCAACATACCCTAAGGGTTCTAGCTTCCTAAACTTCCTAACTTTAAACTTCTAGCTTCAAATTTATATTCATTTTTAAAAACATTCATGCCAAGAAACTGGCTTTAATCCTGAATTCAGGGCTCCCTTGAATGTGGTTAATCATCTAAGCTTGATCCAGTGGGAAGGAACGGGAAGGAAAACCGATTTTCATCCAGGTGTGGCCAACCTTGGCCACTTTAAGATGTGTGGACTTCAACTCCCAGAATTCCTCAGCCCTGTTCCCCTTTGATTCAGTGGGGCAGAGCTGATGCCTTCCCAACTGAGTATCCACCCCTCTGCTGCCTCCCTCCTTCACACAGCCAGACTGAGATGATGGGAACTGGAGTCTAAACATCTGGAAGCAGCTGCTCAAGGAAGGATGTTACAGCATCTTCCGAGGAGCATGACTGCCTTTGTGCAATGAGAACATCTCAGGACTACAGGAAACTCTGCTCAGCCCACGTGACCCTTCTGAGATTGCACCCAGCCTAACCTCACAGCCAAAAAGTGTATTGTTTGCTTGCTTATTAAACTTTTATACTGCCTATTTCACTGTTTGGGGTGACTCCAGGTTTGCAACCTCTTCTTTTTCAAATGGAAACAGTAATTGCAAGGAGGATGCGGAGGTTCAGGATAAAGAAGAACTATCCGGGCAGTTGTTGTTGTTGTTCAGTCGCGCAGTCGTGTCCGACTCTTCGCGACCCCACGGACTGCATTATGCCAGGCCCCCCTGTCTTGCAGTGCCTTCCAGAGTCCACCTAAACGCACGCCCATCACACTGACGACGCTACCTATCCATCTCATCC
>JANHZU010071378.1:0-10690 GCA_032468055.1 Acrochordus granulatus | reverse complement strand
AATCCTAATGCTTATAGCATTAATACCATATCCAAAACTGTAATTAATCTTGACAGAATATCCATTTATCTGGAGTCATTAGTCCAAGGCATCTAAATAACAGATTATTATTTAATATATAAAAATAGTTGGTCTACGTGGCTGGATTTAATATGTTAAAGAATTGAGCTGGTTCTATGGTAATATTTTATGGGTATAAAAAGGTAAATGTTTCTCCTGTCCAGTCATGGCTGACTCCAGCCGAAGAGCTGCCGTTCATCCAAAGACCCTTCCGTGGTCATGTGGCCGGCATGATTCGACGCCGAGGCGCATGGAGTGCTGTTACCTTCCCACCATATAGGTGGCACTTATTTTTCTACTTGCATTTTTACACACTTTCAACTGCTAGGCTGGCAGGAGCTGGGGCAAGTAACGAGGGATCACCCTGTTATGTGGCGGTGCTTGACTCTCGAACTCGGGCTGCTCATCTTCCAGCCTCTTGGCCACTGCCAAGTTATATTTCATCAGTAAAATATTTAAATGATAAAAATCTTGCTAGTTTGCCATCAAATAAGTAGCACTGTTGGACTACATACATAGCTGATACGGTCAGTTGTGAAATGCTTTCAAATTCCCAATATCTTGGTACAGAAAGTTTGTTGTTCCCCTCATCTAATGATCCTGAATACCTTTTCTCTGCTCAGTCATCTTTCCTTTCTGATTTTCTAAAAATTTTCCTTGATTTCTGGCAAAATGTTTTATTATCTGCTTGTTTGTTAATCAAATGTCTATGCTGCTCATCTCCCCTAAGGGACTCTGGGTGGTTTGTGCAAATAAAATACTGTACATAAAAAAGAGACATAGTTGAAAACAATACAAAAACAAGAGTTGAAAAGCTGAGAATTCACAAAAATTTAAAAAGGCGGGCAGAACCACGCTTGCTTGGCTTTTTTCAAACAATGCTTGGTCGGAAACTTGGAAAGTTTTTATCAGTCGGTAAACGGGTACCGCCTCCTCCAGTGGGAAGGGTAACAGCGTCCGTGCGCCTTTGGCCTCCCGTCGTGCTGGCCACATGACCGCGGATGGACGCTGGCGCTTCGGCTTGGAAACGAGGATGAGCGCCGCTCCCTGGAGTCGGTCACGACTGGCAGGGTCACCTTTCCCTTTTTATAATGGAAAATAGACAACAAAATACAAGTAGGAGAGACGTGGAGGCATTGCTCCTCGGCAGGACTACCTGTAGTGGACAGAATCGTCAGGGGAGCCTATTTTGGTCCAAGATGTGTGACTTCAGCTCCCCGAATTGCCCAGCCAGCAACGCCGGGAGTTGAATTCGGGGAGGTGGAATCCGTGCACCCTAAAACCGGCAAGGCTCTGCTGCTGGGGTTGGTGTCTGTCAGGTCTTCTGCGTCTCGATGCCCTGTCCTGCTCATCGTTGCTTGTTGGACCTCTCATCTCCCGGTCGGTTGCAAAGCTGAGTTTTAATTCCGCTGCACCCGGTTCCCCAAAGTGGCCACTGTCAATCCCCAAAGGTCAGTGGGACAATCCAAGGGGTCAGTAAATGCCTGGAGGTCAAGAGGTGATGAATGCCCGATGGCAGGTTGAGTCAAAGTTTTGGGATCTCTGCAGAGCTCTGCGTCACTCCCTCGTCCCGAAGGGGAGATAGCTGGTGGGGAGACAGGGTTGTCCAGCAGCCAGAGCGGCCTTGAGTTGTCTCACGTCTGTCGCACAGTCAGCCGGACGTTTAGACTGGATGTGGCGTTTTTGTCCACCTCTCAAGCCCTTCCCAGGGACCTGGGAGAGGCAGAGGCTGTCCTTGGATGGTGCTAAGGTGCTCGTCGCCGGAGGGGAGCTGTTCCGACCGAAGGTGCCTTTCGCAATTGACCGGAGGTGATTTTTGCCAGCGCCATTTTGTGCTCAAGCGGCGCTCCAGATGTTCCGGCATTGCACCCAAGGCGCCTGTCTTGGCTTTCTTTTGCCACAATCGTTCTATTTCTGCTTGCAGGTCTTTGTATTTTGTTATCTTCTCCAGTTTCATCATCAGTAGTGATCCTGACGGTACTCTTAGTCGAAGTACAGTAGTCCTAAATTATCTTCATCCGTAAATGGATCTTCACGTATAAATGTTTGGGGCTCAATGAGCAATCTGAAATTTCACGGCGGGGTTGATGAACGGAAGTGGTTGGGCACTCCGAGATCATTTTTGTCTTCTAAGAAATTCTCAAGACGTCTCAGAGATATTTTCAGAAACTGGGACGATGTTGGAGACCGGCGCTTGGTTTCCTTGTACGTCCGGGCCCCGTTCATTCCGTTGTTCACCTTAATGCTCTAAAGAAGAAGACACAGAGACTGGGTGCCCCTGCTGGAGCTACCGGAGGCGGCTTTCTGTTCTGCCCAGTTTCCTTGCTGGACCTCGGCTGCACTATGCGTATAGATTTAATTAATGAAACATTTGGATGACTAACCTGGAGAGAGAAGAGCAGCTTCTAACCGGTCGTGGTGGTTAGAAGGACGTCTTCTAAGTTGTTAGGATTGGGAGGGAAATGATTACATTTTGAGGAAGGGCCTGGGGCTTTCTACGCGCATGGTTTCCCCAGACTTGGCATGGGGCGAGGCGGGGCTCCGGTGCACCATCAGCCCTTCTCTCCAGCCTCTTCGTAATCCTTCGGCTGCTGGGACACGCTTGCTCCCGAGGGAAGCGTCCTCCCTTCTGCGCAGGAATGTTCTCACGAGGCAACCAACCTCGGCGTCGCACGCCCAGAGAGGAGATGCTGCCTGCCTTCCAGCTGTTGGCTGATGGTATCTTCTGGAGCTGGCTGGGCCGGGCTCTGATGTCAGAGACGTCCGGCTTCCTCTTGAACTCCGTTGATGTTCTGGGCGGCTCCTGAAGGCCAGGAAGGTTGGCACCTGCAGGCGCTTTGTGGAAGTCCGCCTATCCAGAATTTAGGAGGTGGGGTCGTGCCACTCCACCAGTAGCCTTGGGATACCTTGGTGAGAACCTCGGAAGAAGGGTCTTGGGCTACCGGGCTATGGAGACTCCCCGGTGCCCTCTAGGTTGGGGAAGGAACCCCCAGGGAATTTTGGGAGTGTTAGTCCCAGCGTATCTTCAGCGTGCCAGCTTGATCTGTGAGGTTCAGCTCCTTGTCGCTCATCACGGACAGATGGGGAGTCCCCAAACAACATGGGAAAGCTGTCGAGCTATGCTGGTCATCCTTGCATATTGATCTAGCAAGGATCGCTAGTTCAGGGCTTCCCTGTGAGTTTTGGATCACCGGGATGGGATGGGCAAGTAGGTCTGGAGAAGAGCCTTCCGTAAAACCAGGAGGGCGGCTTCTGTCTTGACAAGGGTTGGCGAGATCAGACGTTGGACCTCGATGTCTGAGAAGGGTGAGCCACTTCTACGTCACAGGACAAAACCAGGACAAAGAGGGGACACTATTTCGACTAGGAGACTGTCCCTCAAGCTTGGCCATTTTTAGATGGGCGGGCTTCACTTCCCACCGTTCCCCGTCCAGGGAATAATGGCTCTGCATGATCTCTGTAGGAGTAAATGGACTCAGTGCCCGCATCCTCACGATACCTCCACCCAAGTTAGATAACCTCTTTGGCTTTCACGCATTTCGTAGCTGAGCATGCCTGTGAATATTCTCGTGAGTCCAGGTCATGATTTGTCGCAAAAACTGCAGATTTTCTGAAAAAGGCAGCTGGATTTTTATTGTAAGATGTTATTGGAGACGTGCCACTTTCAGTATTTCCTTACCATTCCTTCCCTCTTCTACAGGGATTGAGAAAGCCTTCTGGATGGAAGGTGAAATGTCTCGAACTACATCTTGTCATAGAAGTCCAGTTGCCATTTGAAAAAAGTTTGCAGCGTTTGCAATTTAGCCGCATTTAGCAGCTCATAGAGTAAATTTAGCATTCAGTTTATCGTGGCGGGCAAGAGACGGTGGGAAGGCAACCAGTGCAAGTCAGTGTCATGCCTTTGTGTGTCCCCCGGGGCCTCTTCTTTCCCCTGCGGCATCCCAGCTGCCTCGATAGCGCCCATGTTGCTGGTTGGGCTGCTTCGCTTCATGACTTTCCCCCTCCGCGCTGTGATGCTCCTTTCACGAGCATGCAGAGATAAGGAGGCAAGTGATTCACTTTCTGCTGACATACCCAGGGTGGATGGCGGAGCAGCAAAACCTGTTGGACTTCCCTCCAGCTCTGCTTCTGGTTTAGGTTTCTTGTGGCTGCTTGAGGAACAGGAGACTTCCGTGCGTGGCAAGAAATCTTTCTGGCCTCCTCGCAGACAGAGACACCGGTCGCTGATGGAGCTGCTCCAGCTGTCTTCCCAAGCTTGGCTCAGGTGGTCACTTGACTGAACTCTGGGCACTCGGCGATACATGATTGCAGCATTGTGCGGTGATACAAACACATTTTACAGCGGTTTTGGGGCATTCACGGCAAAACCGCGCCCGTAACAAACCATCAGTTTGCCTAATGGCTGCGGTATTCGCTGAATGACCACTGCACAAGAGATTGTGAAGTTGGGTTGGTCCCGTCATTGAAGCGTTTTACGACCTTTACGACGTATGACTGTAATGGACAGGTTCCAGTACGTCGAAGACGACCTGTGTATGTGCAGATAAATTACGTGCGCCCACACGAACTCACACACGTCGGTATGCACACACAAGCTCAAATATGTTGACCCGAGAAAGGTGGCTTTGCTTTGTCCACTTCTGTCCTCCCTTTTTCACTTCTGAAAGGGGACAAACAGACGTAAGTTCCGGCCATGCTGGTTTGAGGAGACGCAGCGTTGGACTTGTCCTTACGCCGCAGTTCATGTTTCGCTGATGTTTGCGGTGTCCATGCGGACGCATGGCAGGGAGAAGAAGGCCGGCTCGGAGGTTAGCTGTGGCCATCGATTGCCGCGGGAATGCCGGTCGTTCGCACAGGCGGGCCGTGCCGGGCCGTGCCGGGCCCTCCGTTCGGCGCCTTGCTTGCCACCCGTGCGGCATGAGCTGCGTGGGCGAGTGTATCTGGGGCATCCGCCAGCTTTCTTTCAAACCAGACGTGGACCCCAAATGGGTCGGCTGGGTCCTCGCAACGTGTTTACCCACAGCCGTTCAGTGAAACCGGTTTGCTTGGCTCCCTTGACCTACACCTCCCACGCAGGTGGGGCTGGCCCCAAACGCTAGGGAGAAATGAGGTCAGCTGACCTCGGGTTCAGCGTGTCATGGGAAAGCCCTGTTTTCAGCGGAGGATGTGACTCTTGGTAATGTGCCGAGCATGGACGGCTTCATTTCCTCATTTTCTCTGCCTGGGATTCCCAGCTCACCTGAGCGCCGTGGGGAGGCTCTTCCTTGGTGGTGGTGGTGGTGGTGTCTCTCCGCTCTGACGGGAAGGCTGCCCGAAGGCGAGAGCTCCGGCTCCTCCGCCGACTCAAAAGCCCTGTGACTGCCAGATGCGCTAGATACACCCGAATGGCAGGAACGGGTTAAGGCCCCTCGGTTCTGCGGGTGAATGGCACACGCTGGCGTTACGCTTCCGTTCCCCAACCTGGTGCCCCCCGGATGGATTGGGACTCATCTAGCCTCCAAACTCTCACCGCCTTCGGTGCCCTTCCCTGCGCTCTTCCCAGTTTCTCGGTGCTCTTTCCGTGCCGTGGCGATCCAAGGTGGCCACAGTGTGCCTGGTATGGTCTTTTCCAGGGAGCCCCTAGTGGAACTCTCATCTCTGCGGTTTCGACATTATGCAGGTCGATGCAGCTGATTCTTCTTTTCTGCAGTGACTGTTAAGCAAATCCCGGCAGTTGTTAAGTGAATCACGCAGTCATTCGGCGAACCCAGTTTCCTCCGGTGACTTTGCTTATTGGACGCTGGGCGGGAACGTTGCAAACGGCAATCACGTGACCCCGGGAGGCTGCCACCGTGAATACATACAGTTGCCAAGTGTCCGATCTTGAACACGTGACTGTGGGGTTGCTGCGGCGGTCGTAAGCGTAAGGACTGGTTGCAAGTCACTTTTTCCACTGTAACTTCGCACGGTTGCTCAGCGAACGGTTGTAAGTTGAGGACTACCTGTCTATGTGAAACCTTCATACTGAGATGGCCGAGATGCCCAGGAAACACAATGGAGGACTCCAACCACGTCAATGGGGAAATCAGACCCTGTGGCGAAGGAGGGACCCCCGGGGTTCTCCACAGGCCTTACGGGGACCTGCAGTGTCCAGAAGGTGATGGAGAAAATCGGCGAGGTGGCGGCGTTGAAGGAAGTGGCGGAGGAAATGGAAGTTGCAGGACGTGGGAGGGAGGCATCCTGGGATTTACCGCGGCTTAGGCACGGAGATCTGAAAATAATCAGATTAGTGCTTCAGATTTCCAGAGGTTACTTCCGTCAACTAAGGCAGGGACGGCGGACCTTTGGGGCTCGGTGTGTCAAAACTTGGCAACATGCTTAAATTTGATTCTGCTGGTGTCCCGAACAAGAAAGAAGTAATTCTTTATATTTTCGTTTATTTTTTAAAAAATACAGTCCCATCATGCGTGGCGCTACGCACCACATCGTGGGCATCCAACCTTATGGCTTGCCGGGGCCTCACTGAGCGAAGAGGCGGTGATTTGGGCTGCGTATAAAATGTAGGGTACGCAGTTAGTGCATGTGCGATGCAGCGCAATGCGCATAGACAGCAAACTTATTTTATTTTCTTAACTATTTTTTCTGGTTGGACTGCACTGCTGCCGTCCAGGGCTGCCTGTGGTCCGTGGGCCGCAGGTGGGACCCACCTGTCTTCCGTAAAGAGACACCCGATCATTACAGAAACGAAATACAACTAAAGCAAGCTAATTTTGGGGCGGTCTGGGGACTTCTTCTCAGGGGGACTCCAAAAATCGCACGCGAACGTGGCTCGCTGCTGGGCAGGGCTGTTGGGGGCTTGCGGAAGCTGGTGCGTCACCCACAGTGTCGCGGTGTGTCTCCTCTGACGCGCGTGCCATCGGTTCGCCACGAAGGGAAACGGTGGGAAGAATTAATTCCGCGAGCGGAAGCCTGGAACGGGCAAAAGAGCTCCGAGGAGGAAATCCCGGAAAGTGAGGCTGAAGCTCAGCGCGTCCCAGAGCGAAAGGGAGGCGGGGAGGACGGATGCAGCTGCTGTGGCTGGAGAAGCTCAAAGCACTCGAGACCACGCGAGAGGCGCACTGCAGAAGCGGGGAGGCCAGCAGGCCGGAGGGTGAGGTCGGGGAGGCGAGGACGCGCCACGAGCTGAGGCTGCCGCACGTGCCGAGGCTAATTTTCGGAAAAAGGGGCGGCGCGCGGAAGAGGGGAAAGGCAAGGAGAGGAGACCGGGGGACACGTGTGGTGCGTGGTGTGTGTGTGGGGGGGCTCCCCGCCTGCGCAAGGCAGCAAGATGGCGAGGACGCGGCTGCGTTCCTGCCCTGCGCCTGTCACAAGGCAGCCCTGGGCCGCAGCTTTCCCGGAGGGGCGCGCGGGGAGCGGCAGGGCAGAGGAGACGCGCGTGCGGGCCAACGTGGGCAAGCGGCAGCCAGGGGTGGAGCAGCTCATCCGGGGGGTCCAGCCTTGGCCACGTGTGGACCTCGGCTCCCAGAATTCCTCGGCCCGCTCAGCTGAAGTCCACGCGTCTCAAAGTGGCCGAGGCTGGACACCCCGGATTAGCCGCTCTGAACGCGCTCAGGCGCCCAGGGTGGGTGAGTCACATCTCAGGAAGTTTTGGAAGGACGGGTGGAGGTGACCGCCAGACCATCGGCTTCCGAAGCCCGAAGGAAGCGCCAGAAGACCGGGGAAGGACAACGACGTTCCCATTTTTCTTTTACAAAAAGGGGGGGTGAACCCAGGGAACGACAAAGCAGAGCTCAGCTTGGCCTCAGAGAAGGTCTTCCAACGGTGCATTTGGAAGCACTGAGGAAGGGGACCACGCAAGCCACGTCGGTGCCGGGCGGAACCAGGAGACGGCGAGCCGCAGTCCCGCCTCAGGCACAAAACCCGCTTGGGCCAGTCGGCCTGCCTTGGCCCTCGGAAGGAGGCAGTGGCGGACCGC
This sequence comes from Acrochordus granulatus, assembly GCA_032468055.1. NCBI lineage: Eukaryota > Metazoa > Chordata > Lepidosauria > Squamata > Acrochordidae > Acrochordus > Acrochordus granulatus. The sequence goes on along the minus strand of JANHZU010071378.1, from coordinate 2,676 downwards.
TTCCGAAAAGCCTGGCCGAGGAGAATCCGGGGTGTGTCCCGGGGGTCTCTGAGCATCGGGCATGATTGGGCGGAGAGGAAGGAAGGAAGGCAGGAACGAGGCGAAGCCAGCACCGAGTTCTTAAAAATGACAGAGGGACCACAGGTACTCCTCGACGTACGATCATTCGTTTAGTGACCGTTCAAAGTCACAACGGCACTGAAGGAAAATGACTGACAAGAATAGGTCCTTGCACTTACAACCGCCGCAGCATCCCCACGGTCATGTGATCAAAATTCGGGCACTTGGCAACCCGTTGCAGCATCTCAGGGTCATGTGATCACCATTTGCGACCTTCCCGGCCGGCGTCCGACAAGTAAAGTCAACGGAGAGGCCGGGATTCACTGAACACCCGCGGAGATTCCCTTTATTCCCCGTGGCAAAGAGGCTTGTGAAATCAGCGCCTTGCTGAGGAATGGAAATTCTGCGCCCGGCTGCGGTCGTAAGCCGAGGACTCTCTGCATCTTCTGATCGGTGGAGTGGGTGGTCACGGGCACCCACAGCCCTCTTGGTTAGGGTTTCTGCTTCCCCTTAATTCCCCCTTAATTTCGCTTGTCCAACGCAACCAGCCACCTTCTCGTCTGCTGAGTGCGGCTTTGCTCGGCCATCAGCCGCCCGGTCTCCGTTCCCGGCACGAGCTCCGGCCTGCCCGGTTTAGCCGTCGCGGCGGCCACTCCGAGTTAGGACTTCCAAGTAGGAAGGCTGAGTTATGAACACGTCCGAAGGGCCGCCAGGTGCTGGGAGTGCCTCGAACACAGGCAAAGCGAAGGGCCCTCCGCAGCAGCAATCGGCGCTCCGAATTTGTAAAATCCGATATAGGTAGTCCTCGAATTACGACCACAGTTGGCACAGGAACCTCCATCGCTAAGCGATGGGTCGTTAATTTTATGACCGTTTCTGTCAAGGCTGTTCAGCAAACCACCGCGATTGTTTAGCGACTCCAGCTTCGCCCACTGACTTTGCTTGTTGGAAGCCCCCGGAAGGTTGCAAATGGCGATCATCCCACTCTGGGACGCTGCAACTGCTGTAAAGACAGTTAGATGCTGGCTGCAAAGCACCCAAACGTTGATCGTGTGACCTGGGGATGCTGCAACGGTCTTAAGTGAGAGGACCATCATAAGCCACTTGTGCATTGTTGTAACTTTGAATGGTCATTAAACAGACGGCCATAAGTTGAGGACTACCGGTAGTTTTTTTTTTCCCCCAACGTTGGCTTAGCAAAGCAGTCTACGAACAAAGGGACGTTTGCTTCACGGAAGGGGCCTAGAGCGTGTCCGGCTGTGGTGGTGCAAACAAAACAACAGGATGCAGCTTGCCCTTGACTTCCAACTACAATCAGGGGCTGAAGGGGTCGCTAAGGGATGAGATTATTAAGCGGGTCATCACATGACTGCACCTGACTTTATAACCATTTTAGCATGGTTGCTAAGTGAATGTCATGGTTGTTAAGCAAATCTCATGGTTGTTAAGTGCATCCAGCTTTCCCCATTGACTTTGCTCGTTGGAAACTGGCTGGGAGGTTTGCAGACTGCAATCATGTGGTCGTAAGACGCTACGGCTGTCATAAATGTAAGGTGCCCAGATGGTGAGATGGTCATGACATTGAGGATGGGTCAGAAGCCGCTTTTTTCAGCGCTGTGGTAACTCTGAACCACCATTAAACGGATGGTGGCCAGGCGCTTCTGCAGATAAGACACGAAAGGGGCACCGGACACAAAACCTGCCTGCCGCTGGACGTGAAGTGGACAGCGAGGGGCAGAGGTGAAAGAGGACGAAAACACGGGTTCATCCCAGTTGTGGGAAGTGGCTTGCAGAATCTCAGATCTGCCTGCTGAGTTCTGCTCGGTTTGGTCCACAGGCTAATGGGAGCCCTGAGACGAGAGGTCGTCCTCGACGTATGACCGCAATGAGGCCCAGAATTTCATGAGGGACATAAGTCGAGGCACCCATGTGACCGGAACCAGTTGCACTACTTTTTTCGAGATGGTTATTAAGCAAACACCACAGCTGTGAAGTGAACATAGCAGTCGTTAAGTGAATACAGCCGTTGTTAAGCAAATCTATGAGTGTTTTTTGCCGGAAACTGGCAAAAGAATCATAAATTGTGGTCATGTAAACTGCAGAATGTGGTGTAACGGCCTGACGCGTGGTCATGAGACTGCGTGTGTGTGCAGCCTTCGGAACTCTGGACCTGAGTGATAAGTGGCTTTGAGCGGTTGCTAAGCGACCGGTCATTAAGCGAGGACTGCCTGGAATGGCTCTGAGAGCCGCGCTAGTTGCGTGGACCGCTGTGGCAGAGGGGCACCTTGCGCCCCGAGAAAGGATGCTCTGCGCTGCTCTTCCTTCCAAGTGGGCACCTGCCTTCCTTCTTCATGCGCCGGACCTTTCTGGGTCCCGCGGCCACGGTGCTGCGCCCCGCCGCTCGCCTTGCAGGGCGGAGGAGAGGCAGGAGGCGCCAGGACGAGGCAGACGGGTGAGCTCATCCCCTCCCCCTGACATTAACCCCTGAGCCTAACCCGGAACCCTAATATACAACCTATCTGAGCCTACTAGGACGTCGCGCCTTAGTTTACATCTACCACTACTCTAATTCTATCTCCCCCTACTCTTACTAACCTCTGACCCTGACCCCTAACC
>JANHZU010071323.1:0-10692 GCA_032468055.1 Acrochordus granulatus | reverse complement strand
ATCCTGCAGGAAATCAACCCTGATTGCTCTTTGGAGGGACAGATATTGAAGCTGAAGCTCAAGTACTTTGGCCACATGATACGCAGGGAGGACTCATTGGAGAAGACTGTAATGCTGGGAAGGTTCGAAGGGAAGAGGAGGAAGGGATGGCAGAGGATGAGATGGATAGATAGCATAGTCACTGTGACGGGTGTGGGCTTGGGAGGACTCCGGGAGGCAGTGCAGGACAGGGGGGCCTGGCGTAATGCAGTCCATGGGGTCGTGAAGAGTGGACATGACTGTGCGACTGAACAACAACATGTGACTGCACCCGATTTTGCAATCTTTCTTGGGGCAGTCATTAAACAAATATCACAGGCATTAATGCCACCATCGTTAAGCAAACCCATTGTTTCCTGTGGGGCATTTTTTTGCCAGAAACTGGAAGTAAAGCCTGTTTGTGGCCAAAACGTCATAAACTGTGGTTATGTGACTGAGGGATGATGCCAACAGCTGTAAATACCGAGTGCCCCAAATGTGGTCATGTGATGCCCAAAAATGTGGGGTAGGGGCACAGTCATTGAAATTTCAAATCCAGGTCGTCAGTTCCTTTTAAAGGGTCCGTCGTAATTTCTAACAATTGCTAAGCAACCGGTCGTAGGCCGAGGACTACTAATACTGACATCTGAGTCCCACCGGAATCACAGCAAAAAGTCACTGCACTGCATAGCTGGATTTGTTTTCTCCCCACTGGGAAGAAGAGAGTCCAAGAATGTAAAATAAATAGTGGAATAGCAACCTTCGGGTGGGTGGACTTCATCTCCCAGAATTCCCCATCCAGCATTCTCCCTCAGAAGGCCATTCAGTTGCAGCAGAACCCATAAACTAATTACTGTGCGTAATCCTTTGAGGGGGTAGCGAAGAGGCACGTGGGCAAGCAATAGAAAAGACCTGAAAACGTTCTTTCCTTCCTTGCTCGCCTGCTCTTGAGAATGAAGCTCAGTTGCAGTGGAAAATCAACATCTTTTCATGCCACACTGTCTACACCCACACACACCCTGCGCCGTTTTCATAACATCTTTAAGAGGAAAATAGCAGCCTGGCTGGGTCAGGCCATAACGCAGTATGTGGGAATGGCCTTGGGAGACAGAAGAAAGAGCCACAGTCAGGGAACAGGTAGATGAGAGACAGCTGAGCCCCCAGCAGGAATATGGACAGGGCAAGAGGCTCAGAAGGGACCCTCCCCAGTTCTGGCCGTAAAGCGGAACGGGGGGAGATGCACGTTCCATCTTGCAAGATTCTGTTACTGTCACGTTACAATAAAGTTAGTGTTAGTAGTCATGGTGTATCGGTATCTGTGGATAACCTTGGGAGACAAAGGATGAGCCACAGCCAGGGAACAGGTAGATGAGAGACAGCTGAGCCCTCAGCAGGAATATGGACAGGGCAAGAGGCTCAGAAGGGACCCTCCCCAGGTCTGGCCCTAAAGCGGAATGCGGGGAGATGCACTTTCCATCTTGCAAGATTCTGTTAATGCCACGTTACAATAAAGGTAGCATTAGTAGTCATGGTGTATCGGTATGTGTGGATAACCTTGGGAGACAGAAGGATGAGCCACAGTCAGGAACAGTAAATAAGAGACAGGAATGTGGACAGGGCAACAGGCTCAGAAAATATCCTCCCTAGTATCTTGGGGTGGAAAGGGGACGGGGGAGAGATGTGTTTTCAGTCTCGCAAGATTCTGTTAATGTCACCTTACAACAAAGGTAGTGTTAGTAGTCATTGTGTGATGGTATATGAGAATGACCTTGTGGAGTCCTTAGTGCTCTCTTAGCTTGACTGTTTTTATGCAGACGTTTCATCACCAAACTAGCTAACATCATCAGTGCACTGATAACAACCACGCTATTAATCACTGCAAGTGATTCGCTTAACCACCATGGCAAAAATGGTTGTTAAATCGGATGCCACTCACTTAACAACTGTTAACGATGGAAATTCTGGTCTCAGTTGTGGTTGCAAATCGAGAACGACCTGTATACTCTGAGAAACGCCACGGAGGAACTGTTTCAACCCTCTTCCTCCCAACCAAACTTTCTAGGCTCCGCTGCCTCTGGAAAGCAGCCCCTCCCTTCTGGGAATCCAGACTTCGATTCACCACACTTCCCAGGTTTCAATAAACCCAGTTTTAACACACTCCAATGATTGATTCATCAACTTCTGGCAACCTTCCTCCCATCTAACCTGCATTGGCCCCCCTCACTCTCAGTTGCAATTCTACACCAGACGTGTCCTCGTAGCTGGCTGAGGAGTTCTGGGAGTTGAAGTCCACACATCTTACAGCGGCCAAGGTTGGACACTCCTGTTCTACGTCAGCGGGAACATTTCATGTGCCTGAGGAAGTCAGCCGCGGTTCCCGAAAGCTTCCACAAAGGTGCTACACAATTCCCGCTGATTGTTTGGCTCCCGGAGCTTAACACACCTGTCCTCTGTGCGCAGAGGCAGGGCGGCGCGAGAGAAATCGGAAGCTATTTTCATTCCAGGTGTTTAGGTTAAGTTCTCCTGAGACACGGTGGCCCGGCGGTTAATGTGAAACCTTTGACGAAGCATTGAAGAAACTAAGAATAAAGCCTTCTCGAGCCCTGCTGAAATCCTAAAAGCATTAAAAGATTGTCAGGTGCTCGCGAGCTGGTCTTTCAGATCCATGTATTTCGCTGCAGGATAATTCAGCTGCATCCCATTTGAAAGAAACTCTCCAAGGGAAAACCTGAGTCACGCCAATTTCCTTTAAACACACACCTACGCAAAGATACGTGCGCACATGTGCGTGTGCGCACACGCGCGCGCACTCTCCAGCACAGCATCGCTTTGTAACAGCATCTGGCTGCCACATTCACAAAGGAAAATGGAAAGAATATAGGAACATGTATTCTGGAGCGTTCGAAGCAGGGCAGCCTTGGTTTTAAAGGAAAGCAGACAGGTAGTCCTCGACTTACCACCGTTCGTTTAGTGACCAAAATCAAAACAGCTCTGAAAAAAGAGACTTATGACCAGTCTTCGCAGTTATGATCATCAGAGCGTCCCCATGGTCATGTGAACAAAATTTGGGCACTTGGTAACCAGCATGCATTTATAACAATTGCAGTGCCCAGGATCACGTGATTGCCATTTGTGACCTTCCCAACCGGTGTCCAACAAGCAAAATCGACAAGGGAAGCTGGGTTCACTTAATGACAGCATGATTTTCTTAACAACTTCAATGATTCACTTAACTACCGTATCACAAAAGGTTGGAAAATCAGGCACGACTCACTTAACAACAACCTTGCTTAGCAATGGAAATTGTCATCCCCATTCTGGTTGTAAGTTGAGGACTACCTGTATTGGGAAGATAGATGAGTGTACCTTGGGGCCCAGCTGGGAAAAAGCGACGGCCTCTCCCCAGATGTGCAACTAGGCATACGCAAGACACTTCTCTGACAAATACCAGGAAATGTCAAAGGAGAGGGTTTTGCCTATAATTTTTTTCATTTAAAATGATTATATTCCCTCTTTTCTGCCTCTGGATTCCAAAAAACCAAGAGAGCTACATGGCTATATCTGATGTCTTTTAGGTATGTGGCAATATCATATCAAGCAAAAATAGGGCAAATTTATTTTAAAATACTGAAAAAGAAAGAAAAATTTCCAGGCCAAACTGATCTCTTGAAAGAGAGAAAGTGATGTGGGCTTGCATCAAGTAGCAATCCCCAATCCTAGGGTGCTAAACGATGTGGATGAGCGGAGACCTGGGAAGATACCTGTGAGGTGTGATATCACTGGAACTACAGGAGGTCCTTGACTTACAACCACAATTTGGACGTTTGTCATTAAGTGATGCAGTCGTTGAGCAAGCCATCACATAACCGCATCCAGCTTCACCAGTGTTTTTGCAACGATCGTTAAACAAGACATCATGCAATGGCAACTTGCAACTTCCTGCTGGCTTCCCCATTGACTTTGCTTGTCGGAAGGTGCCGGGGAGGTTATAAATGGTGATCGGGTGATTGCAGGATGATGCAACCGTCGTAATGTTAGGTTGCCAGGCACCTCACTGTGACCATGTGACTGCAGAGATGCTGTGACAGTCCTAAGTGCAAAGGGCAGTTATAAGTCACTTTGTCAGCACTGTTGTAACTTCAAGCAGACGCTAAACAAATGGGTCATAAGTCAAGGACTACCTGTAACCAGAGTACTGATGAGCTGTTTGATAGATAGCCCAACCTTTCTGCTAGCAAGCATTACATCTTAAACTAGGATGGGTCTTCCCATATATATAGATCGATTAATATGTTTAAGGAGAACATAAAAACAATCAGAAACTAATACAGAAGAGAACAAACAGAAAGAGAAAGAAGAAAAAACTCAAAAGGAGCGCAGATAAAGGATAAAAAGAACAAGCAAGAGGAAGCTTCTCGTTTCCTTTGCAACGGATACAAGTCCTGTCCGACTACAAATTTATCCCTTGCTCTGCGGTTGCACAAAAGTTCGCTTTCTTCCTACTGCCCAGTTTTTTCTCGCCATCGAAACCACAAATCGTAAAGCGCATTTTTTCTTCTGTTTCACGCAAAAAAAAAAAGCCTGTCAGAGGTTCCCAGTCAGCCATAAACGGAGAAGAATCAGCTAAGGAAGATCTCTCTTAAGAGCAATCGATTCGCTGCCCAGCTCGGATGACAGGGTGAGAAAAAGAGGCCACCGGGTGATTCTGGGAGAGCGCAAAAGACCTTGCGCAGAAGCGACTTCAGGAGCTCGCAGCCGGAGCGAGCCAGACAGCGTAATTTCCGTTGGCCAGTTCTGTGGGCACTGCAGCATCGTGGTTAGGGTGCCCGTCTGGGCTGAGGAAAGGCTCATTTCCCGCCCTGCCGTCAGGCCACCGTCCCTCTTTCTTAATCTGATCTTCCTCACAAGGACGCTGTGATGATAAAGGGGGAGAGGAGAGGAGTTTTCTAAACTTCCCAGCTCTGCCTTCAGGAAAGGAGGAGAATATTTGAAGGCAAGTTAAACCGGGTATCGGTTTGAGAAGAACGGGAACTTGGCAATCTCCAAAAATTCAAGAGTTCTCCAGCAAAAGATTCGGATATCACTTTATTTGGCCGCGCACGGTTGGACGTGCAAGCAATTGGACTCCGGCACAGCAACTCTCAGGGTACTTGCAAGACAACAGTACGTAAAACAGCGATATAAACAAATAAACGAATTGTGTATTCAACAGTAAAGCGTGCATGCAAAGTGTGCAGCCAGTGGAAAATATAGTGAAGTGTAGAATTAGAACCACCATCTATTGACAGACAGCACTTCTGGGTTAATTTAGAAATCTTTGCACTTTGTGTCCTGCCATATAGCTGAGTCAGGTATTCAGCTGGATGGTATGCAATACCCTATAGCACAGTTGAGCTACATATATACAGACAGACGGATATAGATATGGAGATATACAGATGTGGCACATCGACTGGATACGGCTTCTCATCGTTCACTTTATTTGCCTTTCTTCCATTTTCATTTGAATGCAGTTTGCTGTGCAAATAATCTGCATTCTAATTTGCAGAGACATATTAGTTCTCATGGACTAATCTGTGGCCAAATAAAAATTGATGGACTGATAGTTCTAATGTATGCGCTCTTCCCTGATTTCCATACATGTCTCCATCACACACGCACTGGCCTGCAATTTGAGTCTCAAACTGAGCTTGGTTGCTTTCTTGCAGCCATTTCATTACCCAACTAGGTAACATCATCACTGCTAGAAGGGAGCTAGCTTCTACCTTCTACCCAGTGCTAGCTTCTACCACTGATGACTTTACCTAGTCGGGTAATGAAACGTCTGCAAGTAAACCACCAAGCTCAGAGAGCACCAAGGACCTCACGGTTCAACCCTGAGCTACAAATATTATTTCTATCAGTCACAGACTTTAAATGATTCAGAAAGCTGCAGATCTCCATCTAGGACTGAATTCCAGACATTACAAAGGAAACAAAATCGATTTGCCCTCTCACTCTTCAAGAGTCGGCAACAGCTTGAACGCTTTCATTGCGACCTTGTCTTCTTGTAATGCATTTTCTGGCTATGTTTCTAGCTACCCTTTTAGCTCTGCAGGTCTACATTTAACTAGTATTCAGGGTGGGCTGTGCGCTCAGTCCAGATTCCAAACATGCTGCAATGTGTGCCATGTAATTTCTGACTGCACTCCTTTTTCCCCCTCCCAAGATAACATAGCAGCGATGGCAGCTGTGCAACTGCACACTCCCAGGAACTGATGCAACTACCAACAGAAGAGAATATTTGTACCTCAAGGTTGAATTGTGGAGTCCCAGGTGGTCTCTGAGCTTGATTCACTGATGATGTTACCTAGTTTGGTAATGAAACGTCTGCAGAAAAACAATCAAGCTCAGAGAGCACCTAGGACTTCACTAATGCAGCTGCTTAAGCTGCTGCTGCTCAATGCCAGCTAAGCATTTCTTTCAGGGATCAAAACAGCCCTGCTAGGGAGGACGCAGAGGGTGCTATGTGGCTTAAAGCAGGCCTTACCTTGTGGTGGTGAGTTTGGGGCATCTGTTTATCCCAGCCAAGAAATAAAATGAATGTGGCAGAAGAGAAGGGAGGAGAGAGGCAACCAAAAGGAAGGGAGGAGGACACACAAAAAGAAAGAGAAAGAGAAAACAAATGAGTCACGAATGGAATGGAAAAGTTAAGGACTAGTAACATGCACAAACGGTGGACACATCAAGCTGCGTTTGCTAAATTGGCTTTGGAAATCTGCCCTCCCAAAAATCAAGACCAATCACTGCAAAGGATGTCACAGTCAGCACCCTATTCATATGTTTCTTATAATCCTGTTTTTCCCCCCTTCCTTCTCATTTGCTGGGCTTTAAAATGAGTGCCTTGCAAAAAAGAACAGCGCAGCCTTTCTCATCCCGCTGGATAAAATGGATGAGCCTTCAGTCCTCGTTTTATGGGAAAAGAGGAATTAAGAGCAGAAGGACATTTCTTTTGTCCTGGGCATCCACAGAGGAGGATGGCAAATGATGACATGTGTGCAAAGCTGTCAGATGTCCTGATACAATAATCTTATGGTGACCTTTACATGATTATAGTATTTCATGTGTGGCATTACAGATAGTGCTCATTTAGCAACCGCCTCGTTTAACATTTGCAGGTGGCGTGGTGATTAAAAAAATGACTTTACAACCATTCCTCGCATTGAGGACCTTCGCAGGTCTAGAAAGCAAAGGAAAGGTGATGTAAGGTCATAAAAAGTCGCTGTTTCATTTAGTGACGGCTTCACTTAACAAACAAGTTGCCAGTCCCAATTGCGGCTGACCTGCAATTCGGTGTCATTGTGATTTGCTACGAATGCCACGGTCCCCCACTATCTTCATAGCATCAACCAGTCATCGCTGAAATGATATAAAACCTGTCTTCACCGCTGCTATTTTGGCACGGTGATGATCGGGCGATTCTAAAAAAAAATGATATAAATTCTTCATGGAGAAATCATAAGAATGTGATGTTCTGACAGTTATTTTGTGATAAAGAGGTAGTTGCAGTTTTGTGATAATAAAGTGGCCGTGGCATCTGTGTGTGCATTAATAACCCGTCCTTCTTTTTGCAATCTCCTGTCTCTCGGTCGTTTGCTAAAGATGATAAGAGGTGGCAAAGCCCACAGCTGCGTAATGGGCAGAGGGAGAAACTCAAAAATGATCCTCCTTAACGGATCAGGTTGTAGAAGAGTTGTACTTTCGGACTCGCAAGACCCTGTTAATGCAGCCTTGCAATAAATTAGAATTAGCTCACCTCATTGTGGTTCATGTCAGGTCTCCCTGGGAAGGCTGACATCAGTTTTGCAAGTCTGATCAAATAAATCTCCTACCATCCCTTTTACAGCCTGGGAACTTGGGGAGGGGGTCCCATCTGAACCTCTTTCTCCGCCCATTGTGCAGCTGAGGGCTATGCCCTCTCTTATCTGATCCTTCCCTAGGCAGAATCTCTTCTTCCTAATGTCCCCTAATGTCGTTCCCACATGCCGTTTACCATTAAATCCTACGGGATCTTACGGGAAGAATCTTCTTCCTCGTTCTTTGTCAGATGGGAGGATATGTGAATTCCCGCTTTGGGCAGGGGGGTTTGACTCTAAGATCTCTTCCAACTCCAGGATTCCAGGATTACCCCCATCACCTCCGACAGTCAGGTCAGGGGGGAAAAAAAATCCAGAGAAATTTGAAATAAATTCCCAAGCTTCCTGAGCATAAAGCAAAAGAGAGAGAGAGAGAGAGAGAGAGAAATTTCTCAGAGCAGGTGAATAAAATGGTAGAGGAATTTGGCCAGTGACTGCTTTAGAACCCGGAAAGGGAAAACAAAACAGGGAACGTCAAAACGTTACTGATGATCACTTACATCAGGGGTGCCCAACTTTGGCAAATTTAAGATGTGTGGACTTCAACTCCCAGAATTCCTCAGCCAGCATAGCATAGCACAGCACACGACATCACAGCACAGCACAGCACAGCATAACATAGCACAGCAAAGCATATCACAGCATAGCATCGCATATATTGGACCCCCCGACTTACATGCTGATTTTTTTTTGGCAGATGATGGTCCTGCTCAAACTAAAGGGCCTTTGAATATACCTCGCACGGATGAAATTCTTTATAAAACATCATCCTCTCTTTCCCTCAAGCAGGGAATACGGCCAGAGCTGAATTTAAACAAAGCCTCTGGGACACACCAGAGCAAAAGCAGAATGCCCGGGAGAGCCCTGATATTTGCCAAAGTCTTGGGAAAATCCTTTTCAGCAAACAAGAGACAAGGCAGTGCGACCCATCACCGTCCTTTCCTGTTTATAGTAGGCTGGGGAAATGTAAAAACTTTGCTCAAAGAGGAAGAAAGCCTGCCACTTTTGGTTCCAGGGCTTCCTACCCTTGAAGATTTATTTATCTGTATATCTGTTTGTTTGTTTATGCGATAAAGGTATACGCTGCCGAACTCAACACGACTCTCGGCAACAAAACAATAAAAACAATAATGCAAACAATTTAAAACCCTTTCAAAAAGAAGCCAACTGGAGAGGAGCCAAAGATACACACACACACACATATACGTACATACTGTATATAGGGGAAGGAGGTCAAGACTCCACCACCAGCCGCCTCTGAGATAATGTACCCCCATTGGGGTCACAAGCCAGCTGGCAGAGCCAGGTCTTAAGCCCCTTCTGGAAGGCTGCAAGGGTGGGCGCAGACCTCACCTCCGGGGCAAGATGTTCCACTGGGCAGGAGCCACAGCAGAAAAGGCTCTTCTTCTTGAACCCGCCAGCCGAAATTCCGCGGCTGATGGGATCCGGAGGAAGTCTCTTCTGCCAGTTCTGGTGGGGCATCCTCCGCGTTTAATTACCAGGTTCAAAGTTTTGCATTTAAACTAAGCCTGTTTTGAACAGGAGATTGGTTACTGGAGAAAAAAAGGAGACTCTAAAAATATGTCTTTGCTTTATTGTAACACCTTTGATTCTGTAGACCAGGGTTTCTCAACCTGGGCAAGTTTAAGATATGTAGACTTTGCCTCCCAGAATTCTCCACCAGCATCCTGGCCGTGGAATTCTGGGAGTGGAAGTCCACCCATCTTAAAGCTTGCTGGCTGGGGAATTATTTTGCAGGTATTTCATTAGCAAACTAAGTAACATCAGCGATGATGTTACTTAGCACTGATGACATTACCTAGTTTGGTAATGAAATGTCTGTGAACAAACAACCAAGCTCAGAGAGCCCCTAGGACTCCACAATTCAACCCTAAGCTACAAATATTCTCTTCTATCGTAGCTGGGGAATTCTGGGAGTTGAAGTCCACCCATCCTAAAGGATGCTGGCTGGGGAAATCTGGAAGCCAAGGTCCACCCATCTTACAGCATGCTGGCTGGGAGATACCATCCATCCTATTGAGAAACCCTGGCACAGACCACGGCAGATTGTAAAACAAGGAAAGCTCAGGGATGTAGCCGAATTTCAGAAGTTTAGCTACAAACAAGAAGCGACAGTCCAAAATTAGTCTGAAGAAACAGAAAGAGACAAGGAGGCATCTTTTCTATTGCATCTGTTTAACAACAGAACAGCAGGAAGAGATGACAGTCGGAGCCGCAACTGGAGGGTGAAAGACTAATACGTTGAGATAGGAAAGTGTCATCGTTTTGTTAGTCAAAAGGAAAAAAATACTCAGAAGAGCTTTTGTGAAAGTAAAAATAGAACCTGAAAAACACAGTGTCATGGGGACCACATGAAGATGAACGGCTCGTGAAGGACAGGCGGAAGGGTCAGAGGGGCCAGGATCTACATTTTCCCAGGGAGGATCTATGGCTGCGAAAGCTGGAGAGGGAAGGAAGGAAGGACCCAGCGATGGCTCTCCGGACAGTTAGCAAGACCAAAGGAAGGCTGTCAGCAAGCAAACTCTCCAGGGCTTCGGGCAGGTTGTGTGAGCGGAGCACGACCGATCATTATGCCTGATGATGGGAAGGAAAACAAGGGGCGGGCTGGGCCGAAAGAGGTGCACTGACGAGAGCTATGCAGGGTCCCCGGGGCCAGGCGGAGAAGATGGCGGGTGTCAAACCAGACCTCGGTGCACCCAACTATCTGACCACAGGTGCAAACCTTGGGACTTATGAGAAAAGAAAGAGAGTGAGGGAG
>JANHZU010071227.1:0-10694 GCA_032468055.1 Acrochordus granulatus | reverse complement strand
CAAACCGGAAATATCATAAAACTAACATATTCCAGTGTATCACTGAGAACCTGTGATACTATAATGTATTTCAGGAGTCTTCTGAAGTGGGTGGTCTTCATAAATTAGATATGAATATTCACATTAATTTTCTAGACAAAACTCAGATGTCTATTAAATGTAGAAATATTTTCAAGACAAAACTCAGATATCCCTATTAAATGTAGAAATATTTGGTTGCAATTGAAATTACAGAAGGGAGGGAGGGAGGGATTGGTCACTGCTGAAAAATATACATCAATACAGCTAAGAAACCCCAAATGTGGGATTTGATGAGATCTTGGCCAAGATTTCATACATGAAATTGTAACCCAATAATGGTCTCCAGTTAAAATTAAACTCTATCTTGGATTCCTTTTTAAATATGTATATATATATAAATATATATTTTATATTCTGGATTTGGAGGGATACTCCCCAAATTTCAATAACTATTTTTCTGAGGAAGATATCAGAGATCCTTCCCATTTGCACATAAATTCCTTGCACATGGACTTAGAGTGTCATGCGCTGGCTGATAGAGCCTTTTTCTATCTCTGCACAGCTTGGCAAGACCCAGGACACAAAAACTCAACAGATTTCAGAAGGTATCTTTAATAATCCTGGTAAAAATGGTAGAGGTTCCCCTGCCAGTTGTGTCCGACTAGGGGGCAGTGCTCATCTCATATTCACAGCCGAAGGAGCCAGCATTTGTCCAAAGATGCTTCCGTAGTCATATGGCTGGCATGACTATATGCTGAGGTTCATGGAACACTGTTATCCTCCCACCAATTTAGGCAGTACCTATTTCCCTATTTGCAATTTTACATGCTTTCTAACTGCTAGGTTGGCAGGAGCTGGGATGAATAATAGGAGCTTACCCTGTTATGTGGAGGCACTTGGGTCTTCAACTGCTGAGCTGCCAACCTTCCGGCCAACAAGAACAGTGTTTTAACTGCTTGGCCACTGCATCCTCTTCAATAATCCTAGGGTACATCTAAATTCCTGGGAGCAGCACAAGGCATTTCCCAGCTTCCTTTAATTCAGGCAGTTTCTGAATGCTTCACGATCTGAAATGCTTCTTCCAACGTTTCTCACCACCTATGCTCAGTGGCTGTTTCTGAGATGAACTCCCAACTAACTGGCCTACCTCCTGATGGTTTATGCCTAATCTCTTAAGAAGAAGACGACCAAAAGCATCAGTAGTGATGGGGGCACCATTGGGAGATCTGAAGGACTAGAGTAGGAATAGATCTTCACAGAGACTTGAACAACCAAGTTGGGGACAGATCTTTATGGAGACTTGAAGGACCAAACTGGGGACAGATCTTTATGGAGAAATTATATCTATGTGGTTGCTAAGAGTCAACACTGACTTGATGGTACATAATCAATAATCTCCTAATCCTCTTCCTTCCCAACCTCCCCATCATTTCCCACACTTTCCTATCAAGCCTTGTGAAACAATCCACCAATGGCTTGAGTAGTATCATGAAAACACCAATGAATAGATGCGCAATAGTCTGTCCTTCAGCAGGAAGAAGCCAAGACTGGACTACATGTGGATCATTTGAAGGTTGAGTCACCCTGTGATGGAATACTTGTATTTCCTACCAATGGCCAGAGGAAATTGAAGCATGGATTCGCTTAAGTTTAGTTTCCTTTTAGAGTATTAGAATCAATTTACAATTTCTACCAGTGACTCACAGTATTTACAATACTAGACGAACCATGCTGGCTGGGCAAGTCTGGGAGTTGAAGTCTACATATCTTAAAGTTGACAAGGTTGAGAAACATTGGGATAAAGTGATGAAAAAGTTGACACGCTAATTGAGGATAGAGAAACCTGCTTTGCGGAGACATCTGCAGTTTCTTTGCTATTCCGGTACATTGTACAGAATGAGCCAATGTGGTGCCTTCTCACTCTACCATCCTACCATGGGCAACACTGCACTGCACACTTTGAATGCCAAAGATTCCAGATAAGCATGTGTCACCCAAAGGAGAACTGAGATTGACAGGAGGCATTTATAGCCTTGCCCCAAAGAGACCAATAGTCATGTTGGGCTATCAAAGAATTTCATCTGTTTAGCTGGAACAGAAGCTATATGTGATGAGACAAAGCTCAACTGGAATGCCAAAGGTTGCCCATCCCTGGGGGAATTCACTTCCTGTACAATCCTAAAATGCAATTTTATAAAAAGAAGGTCCCTTGGGTTTAAGAGGAATAAATCTGTGACTAACACTTCCTATAAAATAGGGCCCTGAAGACATGCAAGCACTGAATGAAATGCAGTTAAAATTCATTCAATCAACAGGATTATTTTTATCATTTAGTAAACACACTTGTCTTGCCATGAAAACATTCAAGACTGAGAATGATTGCAGGAACTGAAACAGCCAAGTCAATGGCTTCTGTTTTATTATTTTCTCCCAAGAGGGAGATAAGATCCATAATAGATAATCCTTGACTTACAACTGTTTAGTGAACATCTGAAGTTACAATAGCACTTACAAAAAAAAATGACTTACAACCAGTCCTCACACTTATGACCATTGCAGCATCCCCACAGTCATGTGGTCAGAATTTGGGCTCTTGGCAACCAGCTTATATTTACAACGGTTGCAGCACCTTGGGGTCACCTGATTGCCTATTATGACCTTTCCAGCTAGCTTCCAATGTGGGAAGCAAGATTTCCTTAATGACTGTGTGATTCACTTAACAATGGCAGTGATTCACTTAACAACTGTGGCAAAACAGTCATACATCAAATGCAACTTACTTAACAACTGCCTTGCTTATCAATAGAAATTCTGGTCCCAATTATGGTTATAAGTCAAGGACTTCATGTAAAAAATCTTGATCAGGGTTTGCCTTCTGCTGACACCAGCACAGATTAATTTTTAGATTGCCACAGGAGTATCTGTAGGCTATGACAAAAAAAGTCAGGATGGCTGGCATGAGAGAAGTTCTGTCAATTTTCCATGTGCATTGCACATGCAAATGGCCAAAAAAAACCACAGAAGGGCCACTGCTGTTTTGATCCACACTCTGCGTAGATCACTACACATCTGCATATTTGCAAATTAACTACTTCCCAGACTAGAAAGTATTCTTATCCTTCAATGATTTAGCACTTTAAAAGCCGTGGATAAGGTGAGTCAGATTATTGTTTTTGCTTTGAGTAATTATGAAGACACAATTTCACATTAGGTTAAGTATTCTCCTTTCATATAGTTTATTATTATTCTGTCATTTTCTATTTAAATTTAGGAAGCTGCTTACTGACAACACAACTCAAGCTTCTGAACAATCAGAAAATAAGAAAACAAAGTGATTATAAAACAATCTAAAGCAAGTCAACTAATATGCCAACAAAGCTGGCACCATCTAAAACCCTAAGGTGTGGTATTCTATAGGCAGGCCCCTATTATTAAATCATTAGTAATGGTTTATATTATATAATAATATGAATTAATTAATTACTTTCCACAGCAGCATACTGTAATCCACCCACTCAGTGCCTTTAATTTTTTTTTGGATTAAAACTACACCAACCCTGGCAGCCTCTCACTGACCTTCTAGAGGTGGTGGACATTTGCAACTCTCAGCCAAGGATTGGGGAGATCCAGGTTTAAATCCACTCTCAGTCCTGGAGTTTAGCATCTTAGATAATTCTAGCTGTTTGGTTTGAAACACAAAAGGGTTTTTAACACACTGTAATAAACTACTTGTAATCTGCACTACTTGGAACTGCATACAGGCAAGGAATACAGCAACATCCAAGTACCCCCAAAGAATCAGACAAGTCCTGAAAAGCCAGCTCAAAGGGAAGAACAAGATCCACACCATCAATATGTATGCCCTGCCAGTCACCAAATATCCTGCCAGTATAGTGAGCTGGCCTAAAAATAACATGGAAGCTGCCGATGTGAAAATCCAGAAGCAACACACAATGTATGGAAGTCTACACCCATTAGCTTGGAAAGAGGGCAAGCAGGATCTGGTGAGTGTCAAGGCCATTGTCCTGGATGAAACCCGGAGCATCCAGGAGTACCTCAGTAAGATGGCATCCAAAGATGAGCTGCTGAGAAAATTCCTGAGGCAGCAGCAGATCTAAGAGGAAGATCAGAGAGAAGAAGTGCCTTGGCAAGATGAGACCCTGCATGAGATGTACCATCAACAGACAGCTGAATTGGCAGACATTGGGAAATCCTACCAGTGGCTGGAAAGGGCTGGCCTAAAAGACAGGACTGCGGCACTGATCAGCACCAGAACAGGCACCAAGGACCAGACCCATACTAGGCAGGATCCAAGGTTCAGACTATGCAGAAAAGCCTCAGAGACAGTCCAACACATTGTGGCAGGGTGGAAGATGCAGGCAGGAACAGCATACATTGAACAGCATAACCAAATACTGTAGCTGGTTTTATGTAGAGGAACAGTGTGAAGAATAAAAAAGTTAAAATCCTGTGGGACTTCCAGATCCATATCGACAGGATCTGAGGACAAGGACCAGAGGACAGAAGTGATTGTTCCAAATGAAAGCAACATCAGGAAGAAGGAGGATGAGAAGCTGGAGAAGTACCAGGGCCTGAAGGAGGAACTGGAGAAGACTGGAGATGTGGAAAGTCAAGGCCAAACTGATCTTAGTGCTGATAGGAGCACTCGGGGCTGTGACACCTGCGCTGGGAGAGGGACTTAACAGATCCCAGGAATGACATCAGAGCTCTTGTCCAGAATAGTGCAGGGCTATGAACAGCTGAGATCCTGTCAGGACCCTCAACTCCCAGCATCTGACAGAGGACCTGAGGTTGAGGAGACACACAAACTACCCATAGGAGTGAGAAGGAAATTTTATTATTATTATATAATTGTTATTAAAACTTTGAAACAAAAAAGAAATAAAAATTAACACAAATTAATATGAAGAGAGAAAAAAAGAAAAGGAAAAAAAATCAAAAAGCAAGAAAGTGCAAAAAAATAAAAAAAGATGAAAAATAAAAAAGGAAGACAAAAGATATAAAGAAGTGGCTTCCATGTTTTTCACAGTAGTTACCACTACAAATATATTTTAATCTCTCTCTCAAGTTACATCATCCTCTTCTTATTTTTCGTAAGAAATTGGTTTGTTTCTTTCATTGCAAGTTTTTTATTGGAAAGGGTCACACACTCTGGAGGCCTTGAAAGAAAAGGTCGCAAGCAACTGTGAGAAGTGAAGATCTCCAGGAAGCCCTACACTTGCAAATGCTGCAGAATACCACAGGCGGATTGTAATCTGATGCTCACAACTGAGCCTTTTAATTGATTTTGTACCAACTCTCCACCCAAGCGTTGGACCACATCCAGGCCCCATTTAAAATCCCATTATTGACCCACACAACCTTCATAAGGGCTGCCCTAATCTGGCCTTTGGCAGGCAAGGTGGGACTGCAGAGATAAAAAAATTTGGAAATTAACTGCAATGCATTTTTATTTATATCCTGTCTCCTCCTCCTCCTCCTTTATTATTATTATTTTATAAATAACTCAAGGTGGCTAACATATCTGACACAGCTTCCTCTTCCTATTTTCCCCACAACAACAATCCTGGAAGGTGGTTTGGGCTGAGAGATAGTGACCTAGCTGGTTTTTGTGGCTAAGGAGATGATTATCCATCATCTCCTGGTGATTGGCCCAAAGTTACTCAGCTGGCTTTCACTCCTAAGGTGGGACTAGAACTCACTGTCTCCTGGTTTCTAGCCATCACCTTTAGCACTCCTGATGATCTGTCACTGTCACCTTCTGGGATATTTTCCCTTTACTTCCCAGCCTTCTGGAATCTTCATTGTTCCACCCAGCCAAGTACAAACCAAAGCTGATTCTTTTTAGCTTCTGAAAACAGAAAAGCCATCATTGTCAACAACCTTCTATAGAGATTCCAATGCCAACCCACACTAGGAATTCCTACATTAACTTACTCTGTCTCCAGAGCCAGCCACATTTCAACAGAGCCATGTTTGCAGAGCCTTCTCTTTCCCCAAAAAACAATCTGAATAGAATATAAAAAAGAAAAAAAACAGGTGTTAGGAAACCATCAAGGTGGACCCCTTTCCATCTTCTTGACTTAGAAGCAATTCTTAAAACACTTATTTTTAGCTGGAGATAATACTTCTACTGCTGGCTTCAGTGAGAAAATCAGGGTTACAGGACTACTAAATATAGATATAAGTCTGTGCCAACCTGATCTGTCCCTCTCTCTCTTTTTTAATATTCTTCCTGAATTATTCCAGTTATATAAAATATTTCAGGGCAGCAGGAGGGAGAAGGAAGAGATAATTCGCTTCCCTCAGTGGGATTTACAGATTATGTCTGAATCTATCTTTATCCAAAGGCCTCCAGGTTTTTGCATCAGAATCTAGATTCCTGAAAATTCTCCCAACTTGTTTTCTAGTCTGTTTTTTTTTCTGCAAGCATCCTTTTTCTGTGCTTTCAAAAGCTGTTCCTGTAAACTCCCTGTGCTGTGCAAATACCAACAAATTTGGTATGAAAAGAAACTAAAGGAGAGTAACACCACCCACCAGCTCCCATTCAATTGCAGCTCTGCCACCCAGATGAACAAGATTGTCTGAAAAAATCTCCTTGTGCTTGAGAAATAAAAGTCCAGTTGCCTTGTTTGAGAAACTTTTGCATATTTTTTGCAATTTTGCAATTAATCATGACCTGAATTAATGGGAATATACATAGACATCTCCTTGTGCTCATCCACCAGACCCACACAGAAGGAGACCTAGAACTACTGCATAAAATGCAAGCAGGGCAGAGCAAACCATGCCTCTTTCCCAGGTTTCACAGGTGGGCTTGATTCACATCCGGACCAGAAAGAAACAACCTTCGAGGCCCCCCTGATTTTGGAGTCACATCCCCAGTCCCCAATCAGTCTTTCAAATAGTTTAACCCAAATTAGGTCAGTGGCAAATAGAAAGTTTGGGCTCTGCTGAAAGGGCTGAATCAAGGAAAACCTGGGGACCTTGTGGAGGGGACCTGTGATTAGGTGAAAAGCAGAGGTGAAAACACAGAAGATGAGAGTGGGGTTTATTTATTTATTTATTTAATTTATATGCTGCCAAAATCTGGAGACTCTCGGTGGCTAGGGGCACAAGGGATGCACAAACAATATTAGGGACACAATAGATGCACAGTGGGGGCACAAAGGGGGACAACACCTACGCGGAACCCAAACCCGCTTCTTTAGCCACCCAGCTCCGAGGCGCTTCCACACACAGGAGGAAGGCAGGCAGCACCTAGAAGTGGTCCCGGGTGCTCTCCGAAGCCAGGGAGGGGAGACCGTTCCCATCGCCTTCCTCCTCCCCCTCTGGACTCCCAGGGGGCTGCTTTTGGCCCCGGACTGGCTCCTCTTCACCCCGCCACCCCTATTCAGACAGCCACCCCTGCCCGCATCTGACCCGGGCTCGCTCGGTTGCGGCCGGGCAGCGGCTGAGCTGAGGAAAGCCTCAGGCAGAGAGGCAAACAGGTATCCCGGCCGCGGCTGTGCCCCTTCGCCCTCCTCGGAAATCCAGGACGGGGGGGTGTCTCCCGGCGCCGCCCGGACTTACCCGGACTCGGGATCCGGAGGGTGCGTTGCGCTACTGCCGCCTCCGCCGCCTCCTGCCTCCGCCGCGGCTGCCTCCTCGGCAGGCCCGCGATGCAGCTGGAAGCGCCGGCAGAGCTGCCTGCCCTCCGCGCCGGCCAGCCGGGAGTTGTGTTTGGAGGCAGGGCAGGGCAGGGCAGGGCAGGGCCGGCTGAGCTGGGCTCCACCTCCCAGCGGACCGAAGGAGACGTCTGCGGGCACCTGCAAACAGCTGGTTAGGGCAAGAGAGCCGGAGACGCCCTTGGCCCCTGCGCGCCCGGAAGGCGACGGTCCCTTGCCCCGTCGCCCCGGGCTCGGCGGGCTCGGGATGGCTTGAAAGGGAGGGCAGGTCGTGCTGGGTGTGATTTGATGCACTGGTTGTGCTTATCCTCTTGTTACCTTAACATGACGCAGCATCTTTATTAGATATCAGATACTGAGAATGAGAATGCAGCACATCTCACTCTCTTCGTGGGAAACCTATAGACAGGTCAGGAAGCCTCGAGGTGGACAGAACACGGGAGAATAAAGTGGCTCCAAATTGGCCGAGGGGCAAGAAGGGGCTATGTTTATTTATTCAATTTAGCTATATGTGGAATTCATATTAAAGGAAGCTGGATTGGAAGAAGGTGAGGGTAGCTTTAAAATTGGAGGAGGAAACATGAATAAACTGCACTACGCTCGTGACAGGATCCTGACAGGTGAAAATATGAAGGATGTGCAAGCCCTAGTAATAAAAGGGAGCACAGTGAATGGGACTAAGATTAAATATAAACAACCAACTCATAATATGTCTATCAATCAGACTTCATTCCTCTTTATTTGGTGCTGGGCTACTTTTCAGCTCAGCATTACTTCTTTATACATACCAGCCACAGCCCTTCCCTTTCCATCCCATCCCATCCCTTCCCATCCCATCGACCTTTCCGGTCTCTCACAGGAGTCAAACCATCTGTTGTCATTCTGTTACCAACAAGATGTTGACTCCAGGAATGAAAGATCTCATCAGCTCTTAGAAGGACTACAGCAATTCTGGGGCTACATCCAAAGAAGCATCACATCAGAGACATGTGAAAATCTTCTTCCCTTCCAGTCTTCACTGGTGAGATCACACTTGAAGTGCTGTATGCAGTTCTGGGCACCTCATTTCCAGAAGGATATTGACAGTTTAGAGAAGATTCAGTGAAGAGCCATCAAGATGATGAAAAGATGGGTGGATATGTCCTACAAGGACAGAGTGAAAGAACTGGACATGCTCAAACTGGAGAAGAGAAAACCTAGAGGACACATGCTTACCCTGTTCAGGTACATCAAAGGAAGCTACATGGAAGATAGTACAAATCCATTTTCCAAGGCCACAGAAATGTGGACAAAGAACCACAGGTTTAAATTGTAGTTACCTAGATTTTGCTTCCATACAAGGGAAATCTTCCTGATGGTAAGATCTGTTCTGCAACAGTGGAACCATTTCTCTACAAAGACTGTAGATTTTACACCTCTGAAGGATTTGAAGAAGACACTGGACAACCATCTCCCATGGATGGTCCCATTGGTTCTCCTGCACCTTGCAAAAAGTTGGACTAGATGATCCTTGTGGTGCCTTGAGCTCCATGTGTGCCACGGTTTAAAAACCAAATCAAAAGCAAAGAAACTCTCTGTACAAGGCTGCTTTGAATACAAATTGGCAAGCTTATAGTTGAGAGTCCAGCCAAAGGAATCCAGTCTGGTACGCACAATGATGATGTCACCTGTATGATTATGTCATTGTCCAAATAACATGAATTTGCATGATGACATCATTACACTTTTAATGATACTGCCTCCTCTTTCAGATGACCAAGAAAAAACAGGTTTAATGATGATGTGATTCATGTATCCACTGCAGTGATTTGCTTATCAACTGTAGTAAAAAAGGTTGTAAAATCGGGTATGACTCACTTAACAATCACCTTGTTTAGCAATGGAAGTTCTGGTCCCAATTGTGGTTGTAAGTTGAGGATTATCTGTAACCCAAAATATGTATTCTGTATATAATATCTTAATTTTTTATTCTTCAAATTAAATTCTCCATGTTACAAAAATTTTTAAGGAAGTTGGAGGCCTTGTGTGTTAACAAGGCAGGAACACTAAAGACTCAGAGAATAGGTGCAAACCCCTTTCCTGAGATGTTCAAGTAGGAGGCTGGGCAACCATTTGTCAGCAGTGCTTTAATATGGATTCCTGTGCTGAACAGGGAGTTGGACTGGATGATCTTAACGGCCCCTCCTGACTCTAGAACATCCATACCTCTTTCCTTTTTCCCCCTTATAACAGTCCTGCTTGATGAGGAGCTCTAAGAATGCCACTCTGTATTGCCTACAGGAAGGGCTGTATTTGGGCTCTATTCTTTTTCTTCTCTGAAACATCACAGCACAATGCTATGGTTATCATTACAATTCTTTCGCAAAGCTCAATTTCTTGGTCTGAGGAATGGTAGAAACATCTTTGCTAAACCATTTTCTATGAAAGTGAGGAATGCTGTGCTTTGCCCAGAGGGGCGTGTTCACGCCCGTACGCACATGCATGTGAGTATCTCTCTCCTTACTTTTCTCCATCTGAGCCTTTGACACAAGGAATAGATGCTAGTCCCCAAACTTAATGCTCCTAAATGACTCCAGTTCTTCTTTGCAAAGGAACCATTTCTGGAGGACAAGCTGATATCTGATTTATCAATATTTGCTGATGGAAAATGGCCTCCTATCTCAAGAAGAACCTTGCCCCATACATATTCAGTGCCCAATTCCCTTCTTCCTTTGCCCCCAGGTATATATTTTTACTTTCGATTTCTTGCCTTTTACTCCACTTTCAAAAGAAGAAATTTTCTACAGCTCAAGACTGAAGTGCGGAGTCCTTGATAATATCTTAGCTTGGTTGTTTGCCTGTGGACATTTCATTATCCAACTAGGTAATATCATCAATGTGACAGAATCTGTTTTTTTTTTGCCTATATATATGCCAGCAAATTTGGAAAACTCAACAATGGCCACAGGATTGGAAAAGATCAGTTTACATTCCAATCCCAAAGAA
>JANHZU010070944.1:0-10703 GCA_032468055.1 Acrochordus granulatus | reverse complement strand
TTTGGATTAAAGGTGAAACGTCTTCGACTTGAGAAAAAAAATCCAGTCCAGATGCCTGTTTTTTAAACTTTGTTGCGTTCCAGAATTCTTTCAATTCAATCTCAGTGGCTAAATCTCTTTGTTGCTTTCAAGCAAATGTATTGAAAAGCCCACTGCTCTGACAGTGTACAGGTAGTCCTTGACTTATGACCACAACCAAGACCAGAATTTCCATTGCTAAATAAGGTGGCTGTTAAATGAATCATGCCCTGATTTTACGACCTTTTTCAACTTGGTTGTTAAATGAACCACTGCAGTTGTTAAGTGAATCATGCAGTCATTAAGCAAATCCAGGTTCTCCCATTGATTTTGCTTGTTGGAAGTGGGCTGGGAAGGTCGCAAATGGCAGTCACATGACCTCAGGACTCTGTAAATACATGCTGGTTGCCAAGCACGGAACTTTGATCACATAACTGGGTTTGCTGAGACAATCATAAATGTGCGGACCGGTCATAAGTCACTTTTTTCAGTGCCGTTGTAATTTCAAGTGGTCACTAAACGAATGGTTGTAGGTGTAGGTTTACCTGTATTGTGCTTACTGCTTGTTGTTAATTAACTCCTCTGTGAATTTTATCTAATCTCTCCCAGTGCCTTTCAAGTTATTCTGTGATCTTGTGGCGGTGAGACCCACAGTTTCACAAAGCATCGTGCATTCCTCTCATCTGCCTGGAATCTGCTGGGTTTGAATTCTTGCATTATTCTCAGTTTGCACAAGGAAGTTTCTCCTCATCTATAAATGTTTCAAGGAGAGGCAGTAAAATGTGGAATCTGGAGCTAGTGACCTATAGCATAAAGCGGGTGGGAGGAATCCTTGGCTGATAATACTGTTTTCTTTTTGTGTTTCATCTTTGTTTTTTAAACCACCCGTCCTATACTTTTCAAAGAGAAGCATAATTAAAGTGATCAGGCTAGCAAAGAGGAATCTTGGAAAGATTATGCGTTGGATTCATATATTAATACTATTATTAATATTTTAATAATATTCAGTGAGATGCTCCTGATTCCCTTTCTGCAAATTTTATCCAACTAGGCATCTCCAGATATGACTTTAGGGGGAATTTCCTGATGGCAGTTGCTAGATCTGTTGCTTCATGGTGTATCTCCCTTCCCTGGAGGCTACGCAAAGTCTTACTTATTTATTATTGGATTTACAGTAGATCCCACGTTTCATTGTGCGCAGTTCCAGGTGGAATGATCCCACAACCGATTTTCCACACCACAACAATCTTATCGGGCGGGTTGGGCTGAGAGAGAGGGACTGGCTTGGAGTCACCCAGCTGGCTCTCTTGCCTAAGGGAGAATTAAAATTCACCTTTTAGGCATTTAACCACTTTTCTTTTCAGCTTCTTAACCGCTCCATCCAAATGCTCTTGATGCTTCGGTGGATCCTGTCCCATGCAGGGGTTGGACTTTATGGCCTCTGTGGTCCCTTCCAACGCTAGGATATTATGACTCTATCTAGAGAGTGGCCGGCTGAAAAAAGCTGCTGTTCCAAAAAGCAAGAGCTGTAGTCTCATCGTGCTGTTGTTTTTAACGTTTTATGTTTTAATTTCAATCGCTCCCCCAGTCTCCAAAATTGGAATTGCTGAATCCGCCATAAATGACACTGATCAACAGACTGCATCGATTAAGAGGAATTCTGCTAATTGCTTGAATTTCCACTCTTTTCTGTGCCCTGCAGGGATGGTGTTAAGATGTTACGGCGGCTATTTTAGATTTTTGTTTTGTGAAAAAAAAAAGACTCGGAAAATTTAAGGAGCATTAGAGTTAAAAGTCAGCATAAGATTTTATCTCTGTGTATGTTTATGCACATGCATGTTTGTATGTTTTTAATGTTAAGAAGGTGAGGCTAAAATGCTTGGGAGAGTATGCGGGTTACCATTTTAAATAGATAAAATGATATCTATTTTATCGTTTAATAAAACGATGTAAAAAGTGACAATAGATACAGTGAGCCTTTTAAGCAATGTTTTTCATGCTTGGCAACTTTGAGATGGGTGGACTTCAACTCCCAGAATTCCCCAGCCAGCATACTTAAAACATGCTGACTGAGGAATTCTGGGAGTTGAAGTCCACACATTTTAAAGCATCCTTGCTGGGGAATTCCACTGGGATACCCATCCCAAATCAAACCATTTGGAAAATCGAAAGGAACCATCAAGTGAAATCTGACGTCCTGGAAATTATTGGAACACAACAGGATCTGTTTAGATTCAGAACACGGAATCGAAAGCAACAGATTCAGCTGTTGGATTTGGGAATGGGAATCCACTTGGACTGATTTCCATACTGGTTGGAATCACAACATTTGCTCTATTGTTTTACTCTTTTAAGATGGTTTTATAGTGATTGGTTTTGTTCTTGTTGTGAGCCACCCAGATGGATGGGTTGCC
Source organism: Acrochordus granulatus (assembly GCA_032468055.1). NCBI lineage: Eukaryota > Metazoa > Chordata > Lepidosauria > Squamata > Acrochordidae > Acrochordus > Acrochordus granulatus. The sequence goes on along the minus strand of JANHZU010070944.1, from coordinate 8,271 downwards.
ATATAAATCTTTTAAATGAAATTAAAAATAAGTTGAGAATGATTTTTTGAACTGACAATTAGAATTGGATCTGGTTTATTTAAGTAAGCCAAATTGATCAAAATGGGCTTCTGGCACATTAAGATAATTATCTTGACTGATGTGACTGGCAATAAAAATTGCATTTCGAAGAACCCCTGTTCCAGACCTTCTGGGACCATTCTCAATTCTCATCTTTTGGGATTATTCCCCTCGCAAAAAAAATTGTTTTTTTAAATCAGACTTTGCAGCTTTCCCACATTTGTGGATTACCCCACCATCCCAATTTCAAAACGTTGTTTTGAGTACGGAAGAAATCCTAGAAAATACAGAAGATCTTTTTATCTAGCGCTTAATGCGATCCCCAGAAATGTTGGCTACAGCCTCAAGGGCTGGATGGTTGTTTGTTCGTTCGTTCGGTTTATGCAGCCATTCACGCGATACGCAACGTGTGCGATTAAAAAACAAAAACTGCACAAAACAAACCTACAGTGTCATAAACCATATTCCACCAGCGGCGGTTCAGACACCCAAAGGCAGGAACTCACAACTGGCTGCCCCAAATCCTCACTTTCATGCCACAGAAGTATTGAATGCACGGGGAGTGAGCTGCCAGGGGTTCGTTTCCTTTCTGGGTCAAGTGTAAATTAGATCAGGTTCTGATTTTCTCCTGGCTCCGTTTGTTCCTCCCAGGAAGGAGCTTTGCCTCTCCCTCTGAGGGGAAGGGGGGCTCTCGGCACCCCAAAAGTTGTGCATCCTGGATCTCGACGGAGCTGTTCCCTTCTAGTCCCCAGCTTTGGAAACCGAGTGGGAACGTCACATCTGGGGGTCTCATCGCTCCAGGCCAGCTGTTGCTCTGGCAGAGGGCGGGGGTCACCCCTGGCGCTAAAGGAGATCTCGGTGGCTGGTAGGAGCGAAGGGGGTCCGAAAGAGGGGGGTATCCAGCTGACGTGTAGCAAGAACTTGGTACGGCGAGATGGCCCCTCTATGAGAAGACAGGTGAAAGCGGACTCTCTTCTTTTCTACGGCCTTTCTCCTTCCTTCCCCACCCCTTTCCTTCCTCCTCCTTCTTCCATATCGCTTTACTTTCTTCTTTCTCCATATCTTCCTCCTCCTCCTCCTCCTCCTCTTCCTTTCCCATCCCTTCTCCTTCCTCTTTCCCATCTCTTTTTCCATCCCTTCTTCCTTCTCCACTCCTTCCTCTTTTCTTTCTTCTCCACCTCTTCCTCTCCTCTTTCTCCATTCCTTTCCCTTTCTCCTTTCTCCTCCTTCTCTTCTTCCTTCTTCCCCTTTCCTCTTCCTGTGTTCTTGCTTCTCTTTTATTCCTTCTTCTTTTCTTCCTTTTCCATCCTTTCTTCCTCTTTCCCTTTTTCCATCTCTTCGCCATCTTTCTTCATTCCTTTCCTCCTCCACCTTTTCTTCTCCTTTTCCTCCATTCCTTACCATTCCCCTTTCTTCTTTCTCCATTTCTTCTCTTCTTCCTTCTCCATCCTTTCCCCTTCTTCCTGTGATCATGCTTCCCCTTCCTCTTTTCCTCTCCTCCTCCTCCTCTTGTTCTTTTCTGTCCCTTCTTCCTCTCTCCATTTCCTTTTTCCATCCTTCCCTCCTTCCTTCCTCATTTCTTCCTTCTCCACCTCTTCTCTTCTTTTTCTCCATTCCTTCCCCTTTCTTCTTTCTCCATTTCTTCTCCTTCTTCCTTCTCCATTCTTTTTCCTTCCTCTTCCTGTGTTCTTGTTTCCCTTTCCCCTTCCTCTTCCCCCTCCTCCTCCTTTCCGATGATGCTCGCAAGCCCAGGGGAACAGTAGTTCCCTCTTCAGATTTGAAATACAAAGGCTTCCATTTTGCTACTGGCATTGAAGTGTTAAGAGGATACGTTGCTTTTAATTTAACCAGGCTGTTAAGGAGAAATGGTCAACAGTAAGTCATTTATTAATAACCTCTCTTGCTGGGTGTAAGATTGCCCCTAACCTGCCAAGTGGGCCGAGAGAATTCCTGGCAGAGCTTTCTCGTTTCCACGCGTTGTCTCCTAAGCAGGCTGACCGAAGTTGCAGTGATCAGCCAGACCTCTTTTAATTTTGGAACATGCGATACAGGATGGGGCACATTAGGACCGACAAAATCCAGAAGCAGTTTCTTGTTGCTGCAGAACTCTCTAACTGAACTTGGGCTCAGCAGCCTACGTCTACGTGTCCTGCTGCACAGGGTTGTTGCAAAGCGGAGAGGAGGTCAGCTGAGCCAACCGTGCATACGAGTTGCATAGATGAGATCCCTTGAGGGAAAAGGTGGCAGTAGGAAGTCAGGGGTCTCTCACTGTTATATGTGAAGCAAGGAGGTGGTGCTTCTCATCCTTTGGGGTGAAGAGGTGGACTTTATCTGAAGCTGGAAGCGCCATTGAGGGATCAAGGCTTGTGATTTTGCAATTGGACTGGATTCCTTCGGGACTGGATGGCTCTGCCATTGCAAAGGAAAAAGGCAGAAAAACAAATATACTGGGATTGTAGCACTTGAAATGCTGAGTTGAAACACCTCAGCAATTTATTTATCTGCTGCTTTCTTGGGTCCTTTCCTCCCTCAAATAGCGTCCTTCGGCCCAGCACGGTTAAATTACAATTTGTGTTATCTCCGGCCCCCATTTACATCGCCACTTACCTGTCTCTTAACACCTGAAGCTCAGATGTGTCCTCTTTCTGGCTGTGCAGATAGCTTGCCTTGGTCCAAGGGGGCTCTGTCTAACAGTCCACAAGTGAAAGCTGCTCCCATCGTCCTCTTTTTTTAAAAAAACAAAACACTTGGGTTCCCAGCATCCCCATCGACTGTGTTTTCTTGGTCAAGTTTGGGAAATGTTGCCCTTCTTCTGCCCATCAAAACACGGGCTGTAAAATAGGCATGGCCAATCTCGACAACTCTAAGACTTCAACTCTCAGAACTCCACACATCTTAAAGTGTTCAAGGTTGGACACCCCTGCTGGAAGAGATAACCTGGATTGAGCTAGTTTGCTTCCAGTCCCCCATCTCAAAATCCAAATAAAGAGAAGCAAATAAATGATAATTTCATTATTTCTTCCTGGCAACTATAGCAGACCTAGACCACACTTGGCTGATCACTGGCAATTACCAGCAGAAAACAAGCCAGCTAATCCAGCTGGCCTGTTTTTTGCTTGCAAGCAAGGAATAAGAGCAGCATCTGAGTACATGCAGCGATGTCACCACAGGTAGTCCTCAACTTTTGAGCTCACCTGAGACCAAAATTTATCTCGCCAAGCAAGGGAGTTGTTAAGTGAGTCACGCCCAGTTTATGACCTTTTTTGCCCTGGCCGTTAAGCGAATCCATGCAGTTGTTCGTTGAATCACGCAGTTGTTAAGCAAAGCCAGCTTCCCCCCTTGACTTCGCTTATCAGAATTAAATTAAAGGCACGAATTAGGAAGATGAAGAGAATGCTTCGCTGAATCGAGTCCTTTACTTCTCCCTGCCCTTTTCTCTCTGCAAATCCTGCTTGCCTCCACCATAACCACTCAGTGCTTCATGGATTGCTTTTTCCTGTTCAACTTCTCAGCAATCTTCGAAAATCTCATCGGTGTCATCCAGACACAATATTTGCATTTTCCCCTGCTTGCCAGTGCATTTCTTCTCCCTTTGCTTGGGAGGTTGATCCTCATTCATTTGGCCTCTCTGACCAAACCATCTTATCAAGTTTCTTGGATGCTCTCTCACCTTGATACTCAATATACATTCAATTAGGACCCATTCATGTTTTCACTCCCTTTTCTTCATTGACCATACTTCCTCTTACCCCATTGCAAATCAGCTTACTTTATCTTTCTCCTGGGACGCATGACTCATTTCTATAAAACTAGATTGAAATATGCTCTTATACACAATCATTTTCATTTTTTTCAGCAAGGTATTCCTTGCAGCAGGCCACAAACTACCCGCTGCTAGCATTTGTACATCTTAAAATGCCTCCATCCATTTTCTTTACTTTAGTAAAAGCCCTATCAAGATACACAATTTAAGATACTTGCCTTAGGGGCTTTTTTTGCAATTTTTTCTTTTTGCACTATTACAGTCGGCAATCATTCACTCCATTCTGCCTGTGCAGCGCAACTGCCTTGGACTTTGATACATTCATTTTCAAATCCTTCCTTTTCATTGCATCATTTTGTCTGTCATTCATTGCAGATCATTTGGCCAGCCAACATCATAGCACTGTCTGATAAAAAGCACATGTATTATTTATGTGTGTATTTATATCTTCCACCAATATACTTCTGCTATCACCTTATATATATTCCTTATATATTTGCCCTTAATAGCATCAAACAATTAAGAGGGCATCACAAATCTTCCTTTTACCCTCTGCTCAATGTTGAACCTCTCATTTAGCACCTCACATATTCTTTCATACATGGCCTGTTTTCATTAAACATGTAGTCCTTGACTTATGATCATAATTGAGCTGGGAATTATGGTTGTAATTGCAGTCATAAATTGAGGCATCATGTGCCTAGATCTGATGTTTTGACATTCTTTGTGGCAGTCGTTAAGCAAACATGGCAGATGTTAAGCAAACACTGTGGTCATTAAGTGAATCCATTTTACCCACTGGGCATGTTTTGCCAGAGCTCAGAAATAAATGCCAGTAACCAGCAAAAAAAATCACAAATCATAGTCACATGTCCACAGGACACTGCAAACATCTGTAAAGGTGAGCCAGTTGCCAAGTGTCCAGAATGAGATCATATGATCAGGCAAAAGTAGTGCAGCTACTGTAACTTTGAAATTAGGTCTTAGTAGCTTTTGGGGGATCCGTCATAATTTTGGGCAATCAATAAGCGACAGGTCGTAAGTTGAGGACTATCTATATCCTGCACCATTCAGCAACCGACTTTCTACTCCACATTTATGGAAAAATCCCACCATTCAAACGCAACTCACTTTGTCGTATGTCCTGTGCAAATCAAGCATATTTCTCCATTAATATATTTTTCAGTAACCTGCAAAGAGGCAAAAGTTAGATTTGCGTACCCCCGGCTAATCCTAAATCTTACTGTTTTTGCTTTCTTTCTTCAACCAAAACTTCCCCTTAACAAATGTATTTCCCTTTAGTTTTTGCATTCACTTTTTTAAACTCTTCCTTTTGTATGAAGGAACAGCAGGACTATTCTTCCAAACATCCGGCAACTATCCCGACTGGGATTTTCAAGGGCCCTTAAGACGTGGCTCTTAAGACATGGCTCGTTGCCTGTCCTCTGACAAAAGTGATTAAAGCCCCTTTTTCTTCTTTCCCTTATTGCCATCCAGATTTGTTTTCTCTGCCCTCTTTGTTCCTTTTGTTCTGTGTGATTTTTGTGGTGCTCCCTTGTTTTTAACCATTTTAAACCATTTGGAAACAGCCCAGGATCCCTGGCAGCTGGGATATACATTTTATTAAATTATTATTATAAGCAAACCGCACTTAGATTTTAACATTTCTCCAGTTACCTCCTTCACACCTGCAACCTCTCAATATTTCAACCCTCTTTTTTCAAATTTTGCAACTTCCTTTTCTGCATTATTTTTTTCCTGGAACACCATTCCTTTCGGTTCCATTTTTTGTAACACCCAGTCATTCCCCTGTAAGCTCTGAAATGCTCCTTTCAGCACTCCTTCACCTCAGTGTCATCTCAAATAATTGCATCGTTTTTATTTTTCATTCCCTATAGTTGGGGACAGGCTTCAGCCGTTTCATTTCCTTCAACAATTTCAGGGTGGGCACCCTTGGATCTTAAAAGCAGGAGTCCGATTGCACTTTTTTGGACTGACAACTTCTGTTAAAAACGCATAATGTGCATACAGGCAGTGGTGAAGGTGCTAGCCTAGAAACCAGTAAAGCCAGCGGGGTGGCCTTGGGCCAGTCACCAGGAGACGGCGAGTCCTAGTCCCGCCTTAGGCATGAAGACTGGGTGACCTTGGGCCAATCGCCAGGGGACGGTGAGTCCTAGTCCCGCCTTAGGCAGGAAAGCCAGCGGGGTGACCTTGGGCCACTCACCAGGAGACGGTGTGCTCTAGTCCCGCCTTAGGCATGAAGACTGGGTGACTTTGGGCCAATCGCCAGGGGACGGCGAATTCTAGTCCCACCTCTGGCATGAAAGGCGGCTGGGTGACTCTGGGCCAGCACTCTCTCAGGCCAACTCGCCTCACAGGGTTGTTGTGGGGAAGATGGGAGGAGGAAGGAATATTAGCTGTGTTTGCTGCCTTGAGTTCCTTATAAGACAATAAAGGTGAGATTAAAAAAAACGAACGAAAGATGGATGGAGTGGCTACATTGGGATGAGATCGGATGCGGGAGTCACCCCCTTGCAGTCCGTAGCGGACAGTTTCACAGAAGCTTGTCCGTTCCAGCTTCAGAAGTGGGCCTTCATTCGGGGAACATTTTAGCCTAAGGAAGCCCAGGAGAATCCCAAAGTGAGACTCTCCCCATTCCTGCGGCAAAGGAGGTGCGTGAGGTGCATGGGACTGTGAGACAGGTGTGGCGAGGTTGGGGAGCTGTGCAAGAGCGCAAGGCCTGAGACCTGCCCCAGCAACTTGTGACCCTCGCTGACTTTCTGGGGAAACCGGCCGGGAAGATTATAAATAGCATCAGATGATCGTGGGGTACTGCAACCCATTGTAAGTGTGAACTGGTTGCCGGGCGTCTAGATCGCAGTCATGTGACCGCGTGAGTGCTGAGATGACGGAAGTCCGAGGACCGGAGCGAGCACCTTCACCCCTGGCTCTATGCACATTATGTGCTTTTTATATACATTCTTAGTCAAAAAAAAGTGCTGTCAGGCTCCTGATTTTAAGATCCATTCCTTCAGCTCTGTCATAATTTTAAGCAGCAACTGAAAGAATGGTCATAAGTTGAGGACTACTGGTAAATCTTGCCGGTTTGGCAGCTTTGAGCCTTAATTTATTCTTCTGGAATGCTTTGCCAAACTGCAGCCAGACCAGGGGCAGCCTCTATATTGGACTGAACCCTTTTCAGGGAATATCAGGTGTACGTTCCTGAACAAAAGGGCACTACCTCTTGAGTTGTGGGGTCAGCGATGCTATAGCTCTAGAAATGTTCTTTGTTTAATGGTGACCTTCTGGCTTTTCTGTTTCGTAAGCAAATCTCTTCAGTTCCCTTGGTTGCACACACAGCCACCAAGCTCCACCACGTGTTTTTGCTTGCTTTGAACATTTTAAGAATTGGGTTTCACTTCTACGCTGCTCAGTGAATCCCTGAGTGGAGATGTTTTAGATGACCCTTTTGCAGGTTTTAATGTCTGAGTGTCTGCAGAATATGGTTAAAAAAAGTCAGGGCAGCAGCTGCTTCACTGCAGTCAAAACTCCACATGTATTTTATCTGCAGTGCATATCTATCTATCTATCTATTAATCTAATCTAATCTACCCACCTACCTTAGCTACCTTATCTCTCTCTTATTTATCAATCTTATCTATCCATCTATCCATCTTCTCAAGTCTGTCTGTCCATCCATTCCTCCATCCATCCATCCATCTTATTTATCAAGCCTGTCTATCTAATCTTTCTACCTACCTTAGCTACCTTATCTCTCTCTTATTTATCAAGCTTATCTATCCATCTTACTTCTCAAGTCTGTCTGTTTATCTGTCTGTCTGTCTATCTATCCATCCATCCACCCGCCTACCCAGCTACCTTTCTGTTATCCATCAAGCTTATCTATCCATCCATCCTTCTTACTCCTCAAGTCTGTCTGCCTATCCATCCATCCATTCCTCCATCCATCCATATATCCTAGATCATCCATCCATTCATTTATCAAGCCTATCTATCTGTCTGTCTGTCTATCTGTCATATTTATATGCTACCAGTTTCAGAAGCGATCTAGACAGTTCGCAATTGATAAAAACAAAAGCAAATATTAACCATAAAAATAATTAAAATAGCAAGATGAGAGAATATAAAAACAGGCAGTGTTTTGTTGGCACTGTCGTAATATAAGGAGTGCTTGATTTTGTTGTTGTTGTTCAGTCGCGCAGTCGTGTCCCACTCTTCGCGACCCCATGGACTGCATTACGCCAGGCCCCCCTGTCCTGCACTGCCTCCCGGAGTCTTGTGATGTGATGAGATGTGTCACACCCATCACACTGACTATGCGATCCATCCATCTCATCCTCTGCCGTCCCTTTCTCCTCTTCCCTTCAATCCTTCCCAGCATCACAGTCTTTTCTTATGAGTCCTCCCTGCGCATTATGTGGCCAAAG
>JANHZU010070876.1:0-10704 GCA_032468055.1 Acrochordus granulatus | reverse complement strand
TTGTCTAGAGTTGGTTAGAAGATTGACTGCCATATAAATGTTTTAAATAAATAAAATGCAGGAAAGCTGTAACACTGATTACATTAAGCTATGGCAATTATTGGTGCAACTTAGGGAATTCTAATAAATATATTATCATAATAAATATATTATCAGTTTTCACTAATAAATATATTATCAGTTTTCACTCCTGAATCTCAGTCATACAATTTGGTCATACCAAATTCATATTAAGTATGGATGCAAGAAATTTGTAGATGGGCAAATGAAAATTGGAAGTGAATTACTTTCCTTATGCACCTTTTTCCCACAAAACCAACTCTCTCCATTTCTCTCTCTTGGATATCCACTAGGAGAAAAAATAGCTAAAGCAGAGAGAGTTCCTTCTGGCTTAGGATGTGCTTTAAATAGCTGCAGGGCCATAACAGTTATATAAATGTGAGAACTGGAGATCACAAAGCAGAAAAAGGACCTTGGGACCATATATGACCACTCTGTAACTACTATATGACTATTTGGTAACCACTAACCAGATATAGAGCCAGTTTGGTGGAGTAATTAAGGCTAGAAACTGGGAGGCCATGAATTCTACTCCAGACTTAGGCACAAAACGAGCTCTGTGACCTTGGGCCGGGAAGCCACTTCTGAAAACCTTGCCAAGAAAACTGCAGGGATTAGTCCTGGCAATCGCCAGAGGTCAACAACAGATAAAAGGCAACTCCTTTGGAATAATCAGGTCATCTGAGAAATTGAATGCAAGCACTGTGTTATAAAAGACTGAAGATAGAGACTCAGTGTTTTATAACTGGGGACACATGGAGACAAAGAGAGGAGTCAGATTTTTAGCTTTTGTAGAACCTGCTTTTTGTCATAATTAAGACTGCTTGTATCTGCAATAAAGTACTGTATCTGCTTAAGTAGGGTTCCCATCTTCTCCTAGGACTGCCTAGTTTCAGAGAAAGAATTATATATGTCTAACAGGAGGCTGCAGACCAAAGGCCCCCAAAACCAGTCTAGAAGAGACATATATGTGTGGCAAAGTTCCAGTGGCTCAAAGGCTACACTCCAAAAATAGGCAGTACCAAGGACACATAATGGGAAGGGGCACAGGGGTTTAAGTGAAGTCCATGTAACTTCAGCCCAGACATTATCATCAAGTCCAAAATGGTAGATTCACCCATTTTGGGTTGCAATTCGGAGCCCATAAAAAGTCTGCTATTGAGTCCCCTGCCATAAAAAATCCCATATTATTCTTTTCTCCAGCCTGCCCTTTCTCTTTATTGGGAGAGAAAAAAATATTTTTGGCATGCAAATCTCTGCAAAACAAGATGGTGAGGAAACTTGTTCTTCTTGAATCAGACTTGCTATGGCACAAGGTATCCATCCTACATTTAACTACGCAGGTAATAAAAGTACAAGTCCTTTTTGGACTTCAGTTGTGGAAGAAGTAATAATTACACCAGCTTTTCTTCTGTGCCACACATCTGCACTCAATTCATAAAATTATTAATTTGCGTGAAGCAAGAATACCTTTACTCACTACTCACCGCCACCCCCAAACTAAGCAGTATAATTTTGAAGAGATAATACTGTTCTTAAGCTTGTAGCTGTTCTGGAATTCTATGGAAAGTAGGTTGAGGAAAGGAGAGAGCTAGATACGTAATTTGTTCAGGGAGTGTTGAAAGAAGTGGCATGATAACAACATAGTTCATAGTACACATACTCAACCATTATTTCTAGTCACACATTTGACAGTTTTGTGATTTGTCTAACAGCTGCAGAAAAACTGCTGATCAAAAGAAAATAACGTAATCACCACAACTAATCCCTCTATTGAATTACTTTCAGTTTACACAAAAATGTGATCTGTCATCAGCCAACAGCTACAAAACTTACTGCCCACATTCAGCAGTTCATGCCCTCAAATCAGACACCTAAGATCACCTTAATCTTTAGGTATTTGTTTTGAAAATGTTTTTGTGTCTTCCAATCAAGGTTTTTTTGTTAATGCAATTATTCATAATCAGTTTTCCATCCTAACAATAACACATACAATAGACGCAGAATTATGATTTAATTAGATTAAGAGGAGTATAGACACACTCGAGTTAACAGAATATTTTTATCTGAATATCTGAAAATGAAATGAGGTTGGTTGGTTCTCCTCAAATCTTATGAATCAAATAAGGAAAATGTTCTGATTTATAAATTTATAAATTTCTGAATGTTAACTTTTTTATTTTTACTTATAAGTTTTAACTTGTTCTTAATTCTGTTTTTAATCTGTGCTTTTATTTATGTTTTTATTATGATGTCGTAAACCATCCAGAGTCACTTAGGTGAGATAGGCGATGAAGAAATTTAATAAATACATACATGCATACTTTTCTGCTCTGGCAAGCACTAAAAATGACTAACAAAACTTAAATAACAGAATATAAAACTTAAAAATATTTATTAAAGTGAGCAACAAATTTAATTCTAAATTCCACTAGCAATGAAAAATCTGGTGAAAGAGATTACAAAAATGCTTTCTCAAAAGGCAACTGGACTTTCTTGGTTTTTCGACTGAAGACATTTTACTTTTCATCCAAGAAGCTTCTTCAGTTCTAGACATTTAGTGAAAGAGATGTGTCTAAATTGTGAGAGAGTAAGTGCACTCTTATTGTTTTTGAATGTTTATATAGATGGTTGCTTTAGAGAGGCAATTATTCTAAAACTGGTATTGCATAAGGCATCATCATTGCATAAAAGCAGAGACAAGGCAAGGAATATAATCAGAAAATCCACTTACATGGGATCCACTTCCATGGTAAGGAAAAATCTGTTACTCTGGTTACCATCAAGCACCTAATCAGTTTCTCAGTTTTTCAGCAGATGCCTGAGGAATTTCTCAGATTCAGCTAGAATAAGGGAGAGGCTAGGGTACCTGACTGGATTGCACTAAAAAAATCTCTCCTCTCCTGTAACTAAAGTGCATCCTCTTGATTTGCTAAGGAGCTCAGAGTTATAAAGAGGCTGAAGAGACCCCTAGAACTTCACTGAGGGAAGACCCATCTAGAGTGTGACTAAACACTGGTAAAAGCTCATGTTCAAGCCTAAACAGAGGTGATTCAAGCAGCAAAAAAGTGTGATTTTTTCATCCTGATTGTATCTGCTGAATGCCACCCAGCCCTCTTTAAATTTATTTTGTCTTAGAGAAAGACCATCTGAAGGCCCAATGTGATGAAATGACCAATTAAACTGCTCTGATACAAGAGGAGTTGGGTTCTAGGGATACTAGTAGAAATAACTGGGATTTCATATTGTGAGTGATCTAGAATCATTTTGAATCTGCGAGTTCTGGAGGAGCAGATAGTGATTTTATGGTTTCAGCTCTACCACTCTCTATTTGGACCTATGCCTCTCATGATTGGTAAGATTTCCCATGAGGTGATAGAGGCTGGATTTGGAAAGAATGAACACTTCTTTGAGAGGATATTTCTGTCATCTCCAAAGGCAGCTGTGGTATATCCAAGCTCAAAAAGCCTTCACTCAGTCCCACCTGTTTTGTATAATTTTAGATGTCTCCAACCATTTTTTTCTTGGAAAGATTAGAAAGAATGATGGCCCTGTAGCTTCACAGAGTCCTAGAGGAAGCAGATCTTTTGGACCTTTGGAAGTCAGGTTTTGGACAGCATGGAAATAACATTGGTCACACTTGTAGATGGTTCATAGAAAAAACATAATTGGGAAGTATAACTCGCCTAATATGTAACTTTCAAAAACCACTGACCACGTTATCCAATGGAATTGTTTTGAAGGAATTGAAGTTGGGGAGGGATGGGAATCTTTTGGAATGGGTCTCCTAGTTTCTGAAGGGGTAGTCCCAAATGTTGGAGAGAAGAATTTTGGTCAGAGGCCTCTGCTCTGTGGAATAACTCAGTGTTCACTTCTCTCTCTCTTGGCCATTTACATGAACTATATTCAATTTGTTCTACTTTCCACTCATAATTTAAATATTTTTGTTCTTCTTTAAAGCAGCACCCATATATTTTGTACAATTATCTATTATCTAAGAAAAAATAGGAAGTATGTGTTGATTTTATGTCTGTAGTCAATCAGTATCTCAATAGGTACCATTACTCCAGTTCTACCCACCTTATTCTGCAAATCTGCAAAACCAGTTTTTCACAGCTTATCTCTTAAAGAACAAAACTGCACCAAGATTGCTGATTTCAAATTCTTGATAAAGAAACCAACTGGCTTTTGAGAGGAATAAAAGAGCATAAAGACATTAAAAACTTGCTTGGGACCAAGTCCCACTGAATCCAGTGATTCTTGCTTCCATGTAAACATGTTCAAGTTCACATTGCAATAGATAATACACACACACATCTGTCTACCTACCTACCTACCTCAGAAAGGCATCAAGCATTATTCTCCAATTTAGCTGAAGGGCAGATGGAAGTTGGGAAGGAATTAATGCTGGACTTATCTTTACTCCTCTGATTTTTCCTTTGCAACAATTGTTCTCTCCAGAATTATATAATTGGAACAAATATTAGGTTTTAAAAACAGGAAAAGAAGTTGCCAATAAGGATGAAGGATGATTTTCCTTCAGGTACATTTTGAAGCTAAAGAAGAAAGAGACACAATTGGCTTGAAAATACTGTGATTTCTTCTCTATTAAATTTCTCCCCAAATGTATATTCATGTTTCCTTTTTTGAGTTAAATTTTCCCTCCAGCTTTGCATGAAGCTTAAAGGAAAGGGATATTTTTCCAAGGCCAAACAACTGAGCAGAAAATATAGTCCAGTTCATCTTGTAGAGACACTGCAAATCTCTGAATCTAACATACCAGCCGGTATGGCTCGCACACAGTTCAATGTGGTGTGAAAACCCAGATATTAACCATGTGCTGTTAACTTTTATTAAATGAGTAGTGTGAGCTCCTCTGATAGGATTTTTTCTCAGACAACAATATGACCTTCTTCAAAACAAAGGGCTGAAGCTTCCAATTTTAAATACCAAATAGGAAGTGTCTTGTCTAGCTTGCTCTGTGCACTGAGTGGGAGGACACCATCTTGCTTTTCAAAATATTCACTTGGGCCAATCGACTGTCTCCAAAGTGAGAAAAACCAGACTACTGGGAATTTGTGCACACACAAACATACACGTTTTAAAAATAAAAATGTCTTCCCTTATGTTTTCATCCATTTTTAATACTGACTGGAAGGAAAATACAAAGAGCAAAATTAGGTCTGTAGGTGTATGTGTAGGAGTGGTGCTGGGGGGTAAAGACAAAAGATTTTGTGGACTACGATGGCTGAGAACAAAGGATCAGAAGGAATTTGCTCTCCACTTGAACCCACTCACCTTTCCCCTCCGCTGCCATCTTGGTTTTCTGTAAGCCACGCCCCCTCCTGCAATTGCAACAACTCTTCCAGTCAGGAAGGTTTTCTCTGCACAGCGCCCTCTGCAGGATCTCGGCCAACACTTCCTTTTCTGAAACCCTTGGCAGATAATTTCCAAAACGTCTTGCTGGGCTGCAGGTCGTTTTGATTTTGTGCGCTTGCAGTCAGATGATCTCTAGATCCTTTGGCTGTAATTGCTATCAGCCTTAGTAAATCCAGTGGGACAGCGGAGCTGTAGTCTGGATGGCACCAAGGTCCCTATTCTCAGGAGTGTCACAGCAAAGTAGGACCAAGCTCCATCTTTACATGCGGGCATCTTGATGTTATTGGGGACAGGGTTTATGTAATGACATCACTGCCCAAGCTCAGATATTGCGAATCACATTTCATTCTTTGCTGGCTGACAACAACAAAGCCAGCTCATTCAGACCAGCCAGCTTGTTTTCTGCTGATAATTGCCAATTACGGGCCATGAGCAGACTGGCTGCTGCCTGCTGTGGTTGTCTTGATTTTACCAGGAAACAATAATTAAAGATTTGTGTTCTTTCTTCTTTTGCTAATCCCTGCTTGATTTTTTTAAATCTGCAAATCAAGTTATGTTAATTGATTTCACTGGCTATGGTGCTACTCCTACCATCTGTTACCATAATGTATCTATCTACTTTGAAAAACAAACAAACAAGTTATTTTACAGTATACTTCCCCTTAAATAGTGATATAAACCCTAAACAAAACTTCAGTTTTAGAAAACCAAAATTGGTTTAGAAACTATGGGATGTGATCCTCAATATGATAGTATGGGCCTGAATATTATTTCTTTAATATTCACTAGGCTGGTTTTCCAACTTGTTTTTTCCAATGCATAAAGTGGGGTAGGTCTTAAAAAAAGGAAAATGCATATAAAGATTCAACACATACAGGTAATCCTTGGCTTATAACAGCAATAGGGACTGAAATTGCTGTCACTGAGCAACATGATCATAAAGCATAACATCTTGTGACTGTCGCTTAGCAATGGTATATCCAGTAGTCCTGGTTGCTGTTGTTAAACAAGGACTTCATGTGACTATGACTTCCAGCTTACTGCCAGTTCTCCCATTGATTTCTTTTGTGGGAAGCTGGCAGGGAATGTGGGATGGTATGTGGAAATGACCTTGAGAGCCTGGACCCAGAGACCATATCTAGAGAATGGTCAGATAAGAAACAGCATAGTCTGCAGCTGGATAGTGGATGGGACAAGAGGCTCAAAAGAGACCCTCCCTAATTTCTCAGAGTGTGAAGGAGACAGGGGAAGAATGTGGGAATTAACAGAATCTTAAATCTTACAGACTTGTAAGAGTCTGTTAATGTAGCTTTACAGTAAAGTAGAATTAGCTCATCTGGTCGTGTTTCCTGTCTGGTCCACCTGGTAAGTCTAACAGAACATCAGAAATTGCTATCACATGACCGCAGCTTGCTAATTGTAAGCTGGGCATTGAGCACCTGGATCATAAACAAAGGCTGCAGGGATGCTGCAGTGACCAGAACTCTGGGGAGCAGTCATAAGTCCCCCTTGTTCAGCGTAATTTCAACAAATGGTTGTAACCAGAAGACAATCTGTACATACTATAACATCCTGTATTTCAGGAATAGGCAACCTGAAGCTTAGTGGTAGAATCCCAGCACTCATTTTGAAGTTTTCAGAGCCTTTGCAAGATTATTCCACCAAAATCATCAATTTTAGGGATTATGATTTTCAGTCCTTTTTTGTCCTGAAAAGTACAAAATAGATCAATTAAGCTTATGTATAATTTAATGTATCCATTTTATTCTTGCCAGAAAAAAAGCCATTTTTTCACTTCTGCTTCCAGTGAAATTATTGTCATGTTCCTACAATTTTCAAAGGGATCCGCTTTAAATTAAGCACAACTTCAAAAAAATAAAAAACAAAGGCATCAACTCTGCTAAGATGTATTTTCACAGGATTACTTTTTGTAAGGTGAATTCTAAAACGAGAAGTGAGGATTTCTAAATGAAACTGCTCAGTAATCTGTATACATGCTTCCCATTTGATCTCAACAGTAGACCACTTTGTGAACTGTTTGATCAGTAAATGGAGCATGTCTTTCTTTCTGAAACATGTTTTCATACTATCACATTTATTTTGAATATTAGTTGTTAAGTCTTGGTCTATGTCAGAATTATTTTTTATGAAAAAAGAACACTTGATTCTAGCTTATTTATTTACTTGCCTTTTCAATATAACTAGATAACCTCTATATTTCATTGGAATAAATCAGTGTTGAATATCTTTATTTTAAAAATGTTGTAACTACCTTATATAATTCCAGTTTATTTTCTGTTGCTTAAATAGCAGCCAAGTTATTGCTGTTAGAATTAAATAGCTTTCTAGGTATAAACAAGTTTTTAATTCTGAAGATTCCAATCTAAATAGGAAAAGAGCCAGCACTTTGTCCTACCTGGCATTTAACTTATTTAGAACAGTGCTGATTTGTGCTTCATCTTCTCATAGCCTTATTTTGCCTTAATCTCAGTCATCTGTTTGTAGCCTTTATTATCAATTTTCATTTAAACTAAGAATTATTAAATATGCTTTGAATTCTCTATATTTATTTATTGATTAAATTTATATGCTGCTGAAATCCAAATATATAAATCAAAATATATATTGATGCATGATCTATACTCCTTACAAATTCAACTGCTGTTTACTAAACTTTACCAATGTTTGTCTTTCAAAAGTCCTGGGCTTGTAATGCTGCATGAAAAAGAGAAGCAAGTCCCACATTCTTAACCTTAACCCCCTATGTTTGAAGCAGTGTCTCGGCTTCAGTTTCTCGGAATACTGTTGTTCTATAATGTAATAAAAATTAAATGCGTATAACTTAATATAGCATCTATATAAACCCAATACATACTTTACAAACAAGAATTCAGATTATAAAATGGTAAAATGTCATCAAAAATGTTTTTCAGCATTTGTACAGGATCCAGAAACAACTGTATAAATTGAACCTAGACCTAGAGCATGTCCTCCTGTTATATAAAGTCCAGAAAAATATATAGTTCACTAGAGTCCTATGATTATAGCATCTACAAATGAGTTTCTCATATTTTAAACATTGAAAAAGCTGGAAATGGTGAACACAGCACCATTTTTGGAACTTCCACAACTGCCTTTGCTCTTCCTCAGAGCTGCTCCTCTGAATATTTGCAGGTATTAATCCGCTTACCTGATGTAGATTATTATTTGCGGAAGCCCACACTAAACACATAAAAGTGCTCTATTATGGGTCACACATGATATTTAGATAATTTTTTCCCTTAAGTATATCTAAAAATACAAAGTTTGAATGTAACAACAAATCTGGATATAAATACAAGTGTACATCAAAGGACTAGAGATGCTATAGCTTCATGAGTAGTATATAATAACAGTTGGCTTGATCATTCTGTAATGTATGGCATCACTTTTTAGGTTTCCTTCATGGGGAAGGAGGGGATCATCACTGATGTTTCAACCCAGGGAAAATGAAAAAAGAGCTTACTGTTTTTAATATATCTAATCTATTTAATACACTAGCTTGCCAATGGTGTACAATGACCAAGGAGAAAACTTCTAATTATGGCACATTATTTCAGTCTGAAATACATATCTGAGAATCAATTCAACATTCTTAAATCAGATCTTGGCAAGAGTTTCTCAAATCCTTGGGAGAAGTATTGGATTCCAGGGATTAGAAACCAAGTTTTTATTACTTTAATTGTTTTCATGGACATAAAATCTAACTCACTTAGATAAGATCAGCAGGATGCAGGGAGCAGAGATAGGACAGATGGAGGAAAAATGTTAGCCCTAATAGTTGGACAGCAAGTCATAAGCCTCCAATTCTGAAGGACAGTATGGTATGTTTAAGATGTTCAATAGGCACAAAGGAGCCAGGTTCTAATCCACATTAAGAAGAAGAAGTTCAATCACTTTCTTTCAAACCAATTTCCTCACAGGGTTGTTGTTGTGAGAAAATATTGGAGGAAGCGCTAGTTTATACATTGCCTTGAGCCCCTGAATGAAAGGCAGGATATAAATCTAACAAATAACTAAATATGCATGGAAAGCTCGATAATCATTCTAGAAACAAAGAGGCCATCTTGCTACATTGATCAACTTCATATGCATAGAAACAGTTAAATAAACCCTGTGGCATAACAGTCATAGAAAAAACACTGCATACATTTCTTTGCCAAAGACTCTCCTTCTACACCATTATTTCCTCCCTAAAACAACTGATGAAGAGCCATAATTATTTATAATCTGAGAAGATACATTAAAACTGGGTTGCAAGGCAAAAATTACATTTTAGTTTCCTTTCTGTTCTGCTTTTCTGTAGCACCATACAGCTTCCAAGCAGAAGCCCTAATTTTAAATTACAGGAAAAAAGGGGGTTATTTGTTACAAAGAAGAATAACACTATCAAATCTGGACTGCAATTATCCAGAGTGAAAATTTTCGATATCACTTTGCTAGTACTGTATTTAAGTACTCTCTGGAGTTTTGCACTCATTCTTCTACCAAGAAAAATGCTAAATATCCAGACAGTTCCATATTCTCAACACCAAGTACTTGAGAATGCACAGAATTTTTTTTAAAAGCAATACATTTTGGAGACACAAGTTAATATTCTTGCTCACTTGCAAAGGTGTAACCTAACACAGCAGAGCTGGAGTCCTTGTTTTTATACATCTTCATATGCATGTCCACCCACCCACAAATTCACATCCTTTCATGTTAGTGAATGACTCAGATTAATTTGGCTTTTGTGACCCTCTGTCCTTCCACTCAGTCCATTAGTGCCTTTAGTGATTTGTTTTACCAGTGATTGCCATGCAGAATTTGTGTAATTGAATTGGTGAATTACAGTTGTTCTTTGTTGCAGCCATTAACAATTGTTCAACCATCCTTCTCTGTCAAAAGCCAATCTGATATTTCAATAATATTGCTGGGTTTTCCAAGTTGACCATGTGGCCAATTGCATGGCCAGTTGCAAGGGCAATTATCAAAACTATTCTCCTATAATAGTTAACTATTGTCCTATAGTGTGCACAGTTTTCCAATCATCAGAAACTCTGTTTAGGCAGTGGTTTTGGTTTGTTTGCTTTTTTATTTAAAGTACTCAATTATTAAATTTTTTGTTGTTGTTCAGTCGCGCAGTCGTGTCCGACTCTTCGCGACTCCATGGACTGCATTACGCCAGGCCCCCCTGTCTTGCACTGCCTCCCAGAGTCTTCCCAAGCTCACACCCATCACACT
>JANHZU010070071.1:0-10723 GCA_032468055.1 Acrochordus granulatus | reverse complement strand
GGGGGTTGGTGGGTAGGAAGAAAAGAGACAGAACGAGACAGAGAGAGCTCGAAAAGTAGGTAGGTAGGTAGATGATCGATAGAGACAGTGGAGGAAGGAAGGAAGGAAGGAGAGAGAATTCGGGGAGCAGCAGCAAGGGGGGGCGGTGCCGTCTCCCAAGGCCGAGGCCCTGACCCTGCAGGGAAGAGGATCCGAGCCCTGAGCCTGCCCTGGGGGGGTCTTGCATTTCGCACGGGCAGCGCTTCTGCCTCTGAATGGCTTCCCGTCCCGCCACAAGCTCATCTGCCTCGCTGCCCTTGAACCCGCGCCCAGCCAACGCTCGGGCCCAGGGAGGGGAGCTGGGCGCCAGAGCCCAGGCAGTCCGAGGGATGGACGAGGACAGCCGAGCTGGCCAGTGAGGCCAGTGACCGGAAGGGCTTCTCTCTTGCTTGAAGGTTGCCGAAGCACCTGGCAGCGGAGAAGGAAGAGGTGGGCTGGCGCTTCGGTTCCCGTGGAGGCCCGCCTCCTTTCCCAGAGGAGGCACCCTCTCCTCCTCCTCTTCCCCTCCCCCTCACTCCCCCCTCCTTTTCCTCATCCTTCCACCTCTTTTTTTCTTCCTCCACCTCCTCCTCCTTCCTCCTCCTCCTCCTCCTCTCAACCGCACTTGGCTGCCCTCCTCCTCAACCTGGAACCACCTGCGCACCACGGTTGCAAATTGAGCTCCAGGCTGGAGCCACTGATGACCGGACCGGCCAAACACACCTTGGCTTGCAGGGGGTGGGAACCCCTTAGCACATCTGGACGCTCGTGTCGACCGACCGCTGGGGGCAGCTCATGCTCCCAGATGACCAGGGGGGAGGAGAGCGCCCCACCCCACTTAACTGTCTGATCCGATTGCAGCAACCTTCCAAGGATGCAGAGCCACAGGATCATTGGCCACGGTACGAGTCCGGCTGAACCACGAGGCGGGCGCCGGTGTTCCCACGGAAAAGCATCACGTGCAAGTTTTGCTCTTCCGGGGGCGTGTGGCCCCGGGGGTCTCTTTTCAAAGAGGGGGCTTCCCCAAACCCTTTAAAAACGATTAAGAGCCCTTGAACCCCCAGAAGCGCCTTTTGCATCGCTTCTCCGTTCTCTCCCGAAGGTTCATGAAGCCGTCAGCGTCAAAGAGGATCGCCAGCTTCTGCAGAGTGAGGGTCCCGCCGGACTTGTGTTTTTCCGGGTTTCTTCGGACTTCCCCGGACAGCGGAATTGCCTTCCATTGGCAAATTTCCGAGCCGCTGTTCCTCGATTCGTGCTCACAAGAAATAGGAGTTTGGAGGCGGTGGGGCTTACGCGGCTCCGCAGTGCTCTGGAGGACTCCGCTGCCCCAGAGTGACGGGCATTGTAGTCCAGGAGGGCACCTGGTGGAGGAAAGCTAATTTGGGACAGTCAATCAGGACTCGCGCAAGGGAGATCTGGTGGTGGTGGGCTGTGGGCGGCCCATGCCCACGACTCTGCGTCTGTGTGTTTGCGTTTCGTAGAAATCCCTGAAGAAGTCACGGCCCGAAAGAGAGCAGGTGACGAAGTACGTCCCCCTTTGAAGGAAAGGCGCTGTGCGGCGCCCTTTCCTTAAATTCCCGCAAATGTAAGAAAGGTCCGTTTTTAAACAAAACCGGGGATTTGCCAAAAAGGCCCGGCACGCCCGCTTCATGCTGGAGACCAAGCCGAATATCTGTGATCTCGATCCCTGGTAAGTGCAGATGTGACTTAGATCTTGCAGATCTGTGGCTTGGATTACATCGGAGTATTTCAGTTCCCAGAATCCCCAGCCGGCCTGCTTTAAGAAGGGTGGACTCCACCTCCCAGAATCCCCCAGCCGGCCTGCGAGCGGGATTCCGGGGGTATGTCCGTCCATCTTAAAGTGGCTGAGATAGAGAAGCCCTGGTTTAACCGGTCCCACGAAATGATCCTCGGCCCCCCTTCTCCTCCCGCTAACCATGAAGTAACCGGTTTCTCAAAACCGGGCAGAGAAAATTTCGTTGCAGGAGGAGCAGCTTTCCCGCGCGACTTTGACTCCGTTTTTCTTTTCCTCGAAAGGCTGTCGAAAATCTTCAGCGATGGTATCTTCAAGAACCAAGACACGGTACGTTCCGCTGGTGGTGGAGAGTCGGTGGCGGGCCTTTTCCGGTCTCCGATGTTCCCGCTCGGTTTTCCCTGCGGTTCCCTTGATCGGCAGGACTGAACCGAGGTTTGGTTTTGGGCACGACCGTCCTTGCGTCCCTCGGTGTCTTCTTAACATCGGACGGTGCAGAAGAGGAGGAGACCAAAGCCTGACGGCCTCTCGATTCCCACCCTAGGCTTCGCCGTATTTTGTGGGTTGGTGCTAAGCCACGGGAAAACTAACCACGCCGATGGCGAGGCCGTGAGCTTTCAGGGTTGGGAAGCCAGCATGATGGACAAAATCTCCGCCCTTCGCCGGATTCCTCCTAAAACGTTCGGAGGTTCCCTGGCGCGCCTCGTTCGATTTTACGCAAAAGGCCGTAAGATCGAACGTGGCTGCGGGATGCCTCCCTTAACACCCACGCTCACTTAATGACGGGATCCCCATTCCTGGTTGTAAGTCGAGGACCACCTGCAATCGACATAGTTCCAGGGTTTTGCAGATCCCCCGTTCCTGGCGATGTGCAACAGGGAAGGGACAGACGCGGGAGACGTGACAGGCGGGGCAGAGTCCTCCTGACCTGTCTCTGTTCTTGCAGAGAATGTCTGAAGACAATCAAGACGAGGACTTTTTCCCGAGGTACAACCGATGACCTCCGTCCGTGGAGAGGTGGTCGCGGGTGCGGCCCGATTCGCTTGGAAACGGAGGGGAGGGGCCCTGGCTGTCCATTGAATCGTTTTTAATTTTAACGTGTTTAATTTAATGTAATGTTAAGCCAACTCCATCCCCTGGGGGGATGGCGTGATTTCGCATCGATTTCATTTCCTTGTCGCTTTCCCCCCTGCCGTGATCCTGTTCCTCTTTGATGTCTAGCGGACTGCAGGATCTTCCAGAAGAAGACAAAGAGGTAGGCGAGGGCCGCAGCCACACCCCCTCCCCAAAAAGTGTGTCTGCGTGCTTTCGACCCTTTGTGAAACCCTGAGCAGAATTATCTGTTTGTCTCCTCGTCAAAGCTAGCATAACTCAGGGATAGTCCTTGTTTAGCGACCGCTTGCCGTTCGGGCGGTACTGAATGACTTTGCAACCGATTCTTCCCTTCGGACCTTCGCAGGTCTGTAAAGCTGTAAGGTCAGGCCATTCAGCGCAGCGGCGGTTTCGCTTGGCAACCGCTTTGCTTTATGACCAGATTGCCAACTGCTATTGTAGACACTAAAGGAGGACGACCTGCATCTCCTTTTTTTTTCCCACAGCGGCCTTTCGTTGTTCCAAGCATCGGGGTCGTCCCCCCACCCTCCGTGCTCTGTCCTTTTCCCATTTTGTATATTTCTGGATTTCAGTTTCCTCGTT
Source organism: Acrochordus granulatus (assembly GCA_032468055.1). Taxonomy (NCBI): domain Eukaryota; kingdom Metazoa; phylum Chordata; class Lepidosauria; order Squamata; family Acrochordidae; genus Acrochordus; species Acrochordus granulatus. Next base: position 7,257 of record JANHZU010070071.1, on the reverse strand, counting down.
CCTAATGGGTTTTGCGTATGTCCTCCTTTTCCATTTCTCCGGTTTTCCTAGGAAATGAAGCCAGCTCAGAAGAAGGCTAAGAAACAACAGTGTGACTCTTTTTATTTCTCCCCAGGTAAGGGGAAAAAATCCACCCTGGGGAATTTCAGACGCTCCTGAAAAATTATTTGCTTCTCGGTCAACCTCTCAGTCACCCAGGTAGACCAGGTTCTCAGGACCTCCACGAAGGCGAAGCCGCCACTCCGGCTCCAAAAAATTTGGACCTGTGAACTTCCCCGGCTTCTGGCCACCAGCCTCCCCGCCCTTCCTTGCTTCTGCGCCCCTCTGCCAGTTGCTCGTAGCGGCGAGAGGCACGAAGCGGGCGGACGGTCACGGGGAGGGGAGCGCACCCTGTGGCTGATTGCAGATTGGCTCACTTCTCGCCCTCGCAATAAAGCACGGGAGAGTGCCGGGCGCTCTTCACCTGGAACAGCCCTCGGACTGGATTCCGGTCAGCCTTCCCAGGTAGACCAGAGAGGAGACACGGTTTCTACTCTGTCGTAAGGCCGCGTCCCTTCCTGAGTTTCTTTCTCCACCCATTGTGCAGCTGTGGGCTGCGTCCTCTCTTATCTGGCTGTTCTCTAAGCAGCCTTTCTTAAGGTCCAACACGGTTCCCCAGTAAAACCCGTGGCCGCCTTACGCCCATTTTCGAGCAAGGAATACTGAGGATCCAAGCCATCCCGACTTGGCTCTCCCCGGGAGCGCTTCGATGAACCTTTTCAGCAGCTAGGAGGTCCCCTGATTTCCATTTCTGGTAACCGGGATTACTCGAGATATAAACCTAGACTTTACCTTTTCGAGTAGAAATATAAATTTCTCGTAACCCCGGCTACTAGAAGCAGAAATCTCCGTTATAAATAAGAACTGGCTCAACCCGACCGAGGGCGCCTCAAGCCGAGCTTTTGCACCGTGTTAAAGCCGCGCCTCCTGAATGGCCAGACGAGCGTTACGGAGATCATGCCAAGCACATTACCTACCACGCATAAGCCAGCCTGCGGGCGCACAGCGCCAGCAATGAGTCCGTTGACGAGAACCCGTGAAGAATCTTGCTCCGAAACCCAATGCTTGAACTGTATGTAAGGCAATTCCCTTCCCAATAATGGGATCCTCTCCTTTTAGCATGCGCGGAAATAAAGGGTTTTGCTCCGCAGCCGCCTTTCTGACTTGGAGAAAGTCAGGAAGTCACTGGGAATCACCCGACGGGTGCAAATATCCACCGGCATCCCGGCGAGCAGCGGCGCATCTCGTGGCTTCATTAATCCATCAATGAATTGGTTTCTCAAATGTACCTGCCGCCGACCGCGCGAGCGGCGCACTTGCATGGCTTTTCCCCTTGTTCTCTCCTAGGTGTCCCTAGTTCTTTGTGGCACATGGGACAGCGTTTCAGTCACTGGCACATGGATCAGCAGTGGGAATTTCCAGTGTTTAAGGTGCCTGCAAAATTGAAAGGAGGAGCCCCCAGCTCCAAGTGTTTTGGCCAAGGGTAGCAGGACTGGGAGAAGTATTCTTCAATACCAAATATTAAAAAAATTCACTTTTTTGTTTTCCTTGTGGATTTTCTGCTCCGACGGGGAGGAGATCCGTTTTTCATTTACGTTGGTTGAGGTTCGAATGACCCGCCGGCTCGCTGTTCCCCAGCCTGGCGACTTCAAGGCGTGTGGACTCCGGCTCCCAGAATGCCTCATCCAGCATCCACGGGCTTTATGCTGGCGGAAGAATGCTGGGAGTTGAAGTCCACACGCCTTGAAAGTGGCCCAAGTCGAAGGAAACGCCGGTCTGGCGGCCCCCTGGCGTGGATGGCGTCTCTTTTCGGCATTTTATCCGGTGGCCTGACCGCGTTTGAACTCAAAAAGTGTTGTTTCTTTTCATGCGCCTTTATTTTCAATGCACGAAAAGGGGGCTTTGCAGGGGGGAGGGGGATGCACAGTTATCTTTAAGAGGGGAAAGTGGTGGTTGGAGCCAGGCAGGGAAGGTGGTCTGATACCCAGACCGGGTATCCCCGGGAGACTTTTTTCAGATGCAAAATTCACATTTCTTTTCCTTCATTCCTTTGCTTGCTTCCTTCCTAGGAGAAAGCGTATAAACAGAAATTCGCCAAGCATGAGCGGGATTCGAAAGTGGCGGTGAGTTGTTGGTTTTATGCTGGTTGCAGCTGCTCGACGCTATCTATTTATTTTATTTGTTAAATTTATGCACCGCCGAAATCTCTCGGCGGCTAGCGCCACGAGGAACAACAATTAAGAACACTTAAAAATAAAAATAAAATAAACCCATTAAAACCAAACAAAACTACACTAGTTGAAATACTGCCTGCATCTCCGCTTGGTGACGTTTCCTATCCCTGCCCCTTTGTTCAGTCGAGATGGTCCTCCGAACCGTAGGGTTTCCTTCCTCTGGTTCCTTCCTTTCCAATTTTATTTTATCGGTACCACAAGGAGGTCCTTTCGTTTTATTTTATTTTATTGTTTTACAAAATGCAGCCATTTGTTTTTACTCACTGTGCGACATGTTGCTGGGAAACACTACGGCACCCGCCACCCAAATTAAAATAGGATTGCAATTCCCCCAACTAAAATTGGAAATTAAAAATGACCAAAGATCTGAAACCGCAACATTCAGACCAAAGGGGGAGAAAAATCAGAGCAATTGCAACGATCAAAAATGCAAAAAGGTCAGATTCAGGGCAAATGTTTAGGAGAACTCCTTGGAGTTGCAAAGACTGCCAGGGCAACAGGGAGGGCTGCCATCTTGCCTTTTTTGACTTCACCCCCTCTTTCTTGCCAATTCTCAGATGCCTTTACCTCTCCAAGAACTGATGGAGGAAGAAGTCTTGGCAATCTTAAAAGCCACGCTACTCGGTGAGTAAACGAATGAAACTTCAGGATAACCAAAGGCTAGAAAGCCAAGAGATCTCTGAAAAACAACTACAGGTAGTCCTCGACTTGCAACCATTCATTTAGTGACCGTTCAAAGTTCCGTGGCAGTGAAAAAAAGGGACTTTTGACCGGTCCTCACACTTCACTGTCGCGCTATTTCCCATGGTCACGTGATTTGGCAACGGGTACGCATTTATGACCGTCGCAACACCATGCGACTGCCATCCTGCAACAGAGTCAATGGCGGAAGCCGGATTCGCTTAACGACAGTGCGACCCGCTTGAGAACTGCAGCGGTTTGCTTAACAACGGTGGCAGGAAAGGTTATGAAATCAGGCGTGACTCGCTGAACAATTGCTTAGCCATCGGAACGCAGGTCCCAACAGCGGTTGTAAGTGGAGGACGACTTGTAACAGCCGGAGGGAAAGAAGATGACTTCGGAACTGCCACACAGGAGTGGATTTCTGTGTTAAAAAAAAGAGGCAGCAGCCACGCTGCGATTTCTCATCCGTCGCGCGATGGGTGCAATTCCAATTTGGTTTTCCTCTCCCTCCACCCCGACTCAGATTATCAGAGGAAAATCGGGGTGAGTCACCCCCTCACCGAAGAGATGGAGTGCCAAGTCAACAAGCTTCATCTTCAGCTGCAAGGAAGAGGGGTCATCTGAGCCCCAAAGCCGGATCGAGGAGGGTCCCTCCATTGCTCCGTCCTTCTCGGGGAGCCCCCCTTCAAACCTTGCAACCCCCCAAACTAGGAAGCGAACGAGTCAATCTGCTTTGTCAAGTGTACCCTCTTTGGCCAATAAAGCTTTATCCCAGCGTTTCTCAGTCTTGACCGCTAGACGGGTGGACTTCAACTCCCAGAATTCCCCGCCCAGCACGGCATTCTGGGTGTTGAAGTCCACGCAGCCGAAGTGGCTTCTGCGTTCTTCGGAAGCCACCGAAGTGGGTTGCGGAAGGGGACCAAAAAGCGCACCTTGCAGCGTCGTGAAGCAAAGGAAGAAAGCAGGATGAGTGGAGGCTGGCCTTGAACTTGTTTTAAAACCCTCCCGCCAAAGCCCTGTTTTGTCGCTTTGCGAGGCCTCCTTTAATTTTGGCGGGGGGAGGGATGGAGGGTCAACCGCACGAACCGAGGTCGGACGGTTGGGACTTCGCAGACTGCTTCGCCGCTGGGCCGGTTCCCGTTTGCTGGCCGCGTCCCCCCTTTCCTGGCCAGCCTGCGCCGGCACTCGGCACCTCTCCCTGTGCCAGGCTTGTCTTCCGCTCTGCTGGAAAACCGCAAAACTCCCTGGAAAGTATTCGGCTGAAGCCGGAGGAGTTGCGAAGCTTCCTCCACCTGCCTCCCCCCCTCCCCATCTTGGCAGCTCCTGACACCCCATGAAACCCACAACCTCCTTTCTCTCTCTGCCCTAAATCCTTGTTACCCCATCGGCGCTGCGCCACAGCTCCGCTGCGCCCATCCTTTGCCGGTGTGGTTCAAAGCCAAAAATTGCTCCGAGACCCTCTCCGGAAAGACTCCAGCGCCTGCCATCCAGCTCCAGGTGAGAGCGCTCGTAGGAAGCTCTTACTCAATTCTGCGGGGCTGCATCTTGGGCGCCAGAAGGGGGAAAATGCCTCTGGTCATGTGCATGGAGCGAGTGTCGTGCCCCAGTCTCCAGCCTCGTGGCTCCACGTGTGATGATAAAAGAGGGGTTTTCTCGGCACTGAGGACTAGGCGCTTGGGTCTTCGTTCCAGGAAGGTTTTCATGGTGGAAAGACAAATTCTCCTGATTTTAAGGCTGGGGGAGCGCACACGACAGCAAACGGTTTGCACAAAATCCCCCCCTCTCTTTTTTTGGGTGAGGGAGGGAAGGGGCTTCTTGCCCGTTTCTCCCCGCCGCCGCCCCCGCCGCCGATTTCAATGGCAACGGCAGGATTTCACAATCATGTTGCTGAGTTGCTGGACTTTGGGCTGGCGGCCGACGTAGTCCGGGATGGTCAAAGGTTCCAGCTTGTGCCGGACGCAGCGAGAGGCGGCCGAAGCTTCGGGGCTCAGCTTGTCGTACGTGGGAAGCACCTGCAGAAAAGGGGGTGCATAAAGAAGGAAGAAGGGGCTGCGTCGAATTACCTGCCCCCCAAATTGAGCAGCTTCACCAGATATTTTAAAGGCCGATTAAAACGTTCCTGAAATAGGCATCAAACCCTCTTTTAAAGAATCCTCCTTCCCGTCGCTGGTCTCTTCGCTGCTTTGGCAGCCTTTTTTCTTGTCTCTTTCGATGGGCACGCGAAATGCGGTTGATCTCTCCGTGTCTACGGTCGGCTAAATTGAATGCATTTATTCTTCTATTGGATTTATGATTAATTTATTTAAATGATTTATCTGAATTATTTATTTCACTTTATCTAAACCGATGCCTTACTGGTTGCCTTAAAATGTAATACCCTTTTGCATCGTGCCAGCCGTGCGTTGCTAGTCCTCGCTGATTTGAGATGGTCTTAAAGGGGAGCGACCTGTTCTCCTGCAGCGGAAGGTGGAAAATAGCTGGGGAATTCTGGGAACTGAAGTCCACAGATCTAAAAATGACCGAGGTTGAAAAATATTGGGTTGGAGGATTGCCAAACTAAGGACAAATCGAGAAAGGACCGATCTAGTGGAAAGAAATCAAAAGAAGAATTATTGATCAGGACCGTCCAGATCCGGAGCATTGTAGGGTGGATTTGGCCTTTCAGTTTTAGCTTTTGGATCTATCAGTTACTGGTGTGACCAGTTTAGGAAAGTTTCATTCCAGGAGAAAGGTCAGAGCAATTCATAACAAGTGACAACAAGATCTTTTGGCTGGTAGGAAATAGACTGATCGAAGAGCCATGCTCGATAGACCGGAGTTTCTCCAGTCTGTGGCCCACAGCATTGAAAATTAAATATTATATCCGAGAGAGGAGAAAAAAAACCCGATCAGGCTCGATGCTCAAGCCAAGGACTTATTTAGGCCACCATTCTGAATCAGACAGTGGCCAACAGGATGCATACAAGCCAGACACCTGTACAGGTAGTCCTTGATTTATGACCACAATGTTTTTGTTGATAAACAAAGTGGATGTTAAATGAGTCGTGCCCAACTTTATGACCTTTTTTCTCCATGGTTAAGAGAACCACTGCAGTTAAGAGAATCATTAAGCAAATCCATCTTCCCCCTTGACCTTGCTTGTTGGGAGTAGGGTGGGAAGGTCACAAATGGTGATCACGTGATCTTGGATGTGCCATAAATACATCCCGGTTGCCAAGCAGCTGAATTTTGATCCCATGAGCGTGGGGATGCTGTACGGTCATAAGTGCGAGGACCAGGCGTTAGTCACTTTTTTTAATGCCATTATGACTTTGAATGGTCGCTAAAGGAATTGTTGTAAGTTAAAGACTAGCTGGACATATGAAAGCAGGTGTCAGTCAGCTGATGAAGCTTGCAAAAAGCCAAGGCATTTTTTTTGCAACTTTGGAAGCACAGTTCCCAATTCCAGAGTGTGGGAAAGAATGAGCAATTGTTTCCCATTTTTAGTTATTTTTCCCATTTTTGATTGGACTAAACAGGGAGAGAGCAAGGAGTTTGGGCGAAGGGCGACCTCTAGTGGCCAATACTGGGACTGCAAAGGGCCCAGAGGATTCGATTCGAAGGAAATAGCTGGGAATCTCCAGATGTGCTGCCTATAACCCATCATCCTCAGCCACGAGGGCCAGCTCCGTAGCAAGCAGAGAGCCCCCTATCTGTCTGAATCATCTGAGTTAGAAATGCTCAACCTCAGCGGCTCCCAGGCTTCCCCAGCCAGCAGGCATTCTTGAAAAAAACCCAAAAATATAAAAATTCAGAATGGCCAGAAAATCACTCTGATGTCATTTGAGGCCAAAGAAGGACAGAGGTTGCAGAAATGACCTGACCCTTCCATGGGGAAGCCGAGCCGATCCTTAGAAGAACTGTCTGCAGGCAGTCCTTGATTAAGACCGTTCATTTAGCGGCCATTCAAAGTTGCAGCGGCACTGAAGAAGTGATTTACGACCGGTCCTCATACTTATGACTGATAAGCACCATCAAAGGGGGAGCTGGATTCGCTTAATGACCTTACATTAAGCAAGACGATATCAGCAGTGTGGTCCTTCAAGTTCCAATAGAACGTGGCTCTAATTCTACACTTTGCTGCAGCCCTTTTTTCCTGGCCACATACTTGGCTGCTGAAAAGGTCCTTTTCTTTGCTTTGGCCAACCGGGCCCCGAGCGCGGGGACGCGCGCGGCGGACGCGCGCAGGAGCCCGGCTTGGGAAAAGGGGGCGGGATCGGCGCGGCCTCGGCCCCGCCCCCCGCTCTGCATATCCCTCAGA
>JANHZU010069743.1:0-10731 GCA_032468055.1 Acrochordus granulatus | reverse complement strand
GGATTAAAGGCGAAACGTCTTCGACTTGAGAAAAATCCAGTCCAGATGCCTGTTTTTTAGACTTTGTTGCGATACATAGGGGTTATGTACAGTAAATCTAAAATATTTTTGTTGAATAAATTGTGGTCTAATATCTAGATATTAAAACAGTCCCCATTCAACTTAGCCTTTAATATTTGTTTATCATTGGTAAATTAAAAAGATTTATACAAATTGTTGGTATTTTAGTCCCATTAGCTTTGTTGAATACATTTTATAATTTGGGTGTTTCTGAAGTTAAAATTGCTGTTAATCCAAATTGGTATGTTGGCAAGTTGTAGTTGTAAATATTGCCAGTAGGTGGAAAAAGACAGTGATATTTATCCTTTAGTATGGAAAATGACATAGACTCGTCACTACTGTGTTGTTCAATAACTGACTGAAAGATTGCTCATCAGCACTCTGGACAGCTACTCCTCATAAGGAGACTGCAAGATGGAAGTCTTGTGGCCTTCTCCTGAGTAGAGCAATTTACGAACAAGGGGGAAGCAACATGTTTGCACCTGCAACACAGCCTTTTAAGGACACTAAGTTTGACCAAACCCTCATTTTCTTAATCACGTTTGGATACAATCAATTTAAATTTAAAGAGAGGTCTTTGAAACAGCAGAATAAAGAAAACATTCACTCGAATAAGCCTTTTTTACAGAAAATAAAGAAGAAAATAATATTTTTAAATACTTTAACAGCAAAAAGTTCAACAAGATTTTGACTAAAAATGTACAAAAAGATAAAAGAGATAATATAAATTTGGAAGGCTAACATTTTGTTGAAAGTACTTTTGGTGTTATTTATAATTAAATAAATAAATAGACCAGGTGTTTGTGAAACTGTTAATTGTCTGGCCTAAAAAGAAAAGGCAATTGGCGGATTTTAAAAAACAAAGAGGTAAGTGTAATATGAGATGAACTGTATCACTAAAACTATGGAAAGACAGACTGGACTAAAACCTTAAGGGTGTAGAGAAAAAAGGGAGAAAACTTCCTTTTATTTTCAATTTTATAATGGACTTACTTAGACTTTTGAATTATAAATAAAAGAATGGCAATGACCAGAAAAATAGCAAAGCTTTGTGAGGGGAGGAGAGGAAAGGATCACTGGAGCAACCAGCAGAAAGGATTACTGGAACAACTACAGAAATATTACAAAAAAATGTTTGAAAAGAGATGGTGAGCAAGTATCTGAAGCTTCAGATCTGTTAAAAGTGAGCTGATTGCTTCTGAAGTGAGAATGGAAGAATGGTTTGCAAAGATTAAAGAGGAGATACAAGAAGCAGTCATACACAGAAAAAAATTGAAGAATCTGGAGGACAACTTATGGGAGAAATAAACCAAATTGATGACAAAGTGGAAATTTTAGAAAATAAAACTGAAATAATAAACAGAGAGATGGAAAATTACACAGGCGATCTGGCATTACAGGAATTGACAGAAAACCAATTCTGCTTGAGACTTAGAGCAGTTGCAGAGGATCTTGGAGAAGACACTAGAAAAAAATTGCTCAATATTTTTTGGAATGGGATAAAATGATATGGCAACGGAGATTGACAAAGTATATAGAATCAATATTGATGTGCAAAATTAAGAAATGTACCAAGGGATATTCTTGTGCACATTTTCTTGAAGAAAACTAGAGGTGAAGTTTTGCAGCAGCAATTTATTTCCAGATTGAATATTAATAATGCAGATATTATTGTACTTAAAGAAATCCTAATTAGACTGCTGTGTAAATGAAAAGAGAATTTTTTTACTGGCAAGGAGAAAAAAATATTATTTTGATGGGACAATTTGGAAGGAATGATTTTCATATTTAAACAATAGTTTCAAACTGAATTCAATCCAAAAAGCAATAGAATTTCTAAAAAAGTTTGGAACTGGAAGAAATAGAAATGGAAGTTATAGAGGGCCCTAAGCAACTTCTAGCATGAATATGAGTTTTAAATGCCTAACATTGAATATAAATGGAGCAAATGCTTCTCGGAAAGGAAGAACATTATTTCATTATTTTAAACAATTGAAACAATATAGCATGTTTATCGCATGTTCTACTAAAAATGCATATTACATTTACAGTCAGAATGGATATTGATTTATGGCAGATATGTAGGGATTAGAGCAATTTTGCATGGGGCCAAGACTTTGACAAAAAAAATGAATAAAATAAACAGGTATTTATGCTCCAAGTGAGGATAAAGTAACATTTTACAAATGGAATGAAATTAAGAAGAATTTGTTAAGATGGAAGAAACTATAGTTGTCACTGTTGGGGAGAAACTCTGATAAAAATTAATGTATTGCCTAAAGTGATGTTTTTGTTTCAAACAATATCTATTTTGATAACTGTTGTATAATTTAAGCCATGGCAGAAAGATATATCTAGGCTTGTATGGCAAGGGAAAAAATGAGGGCTAAATACAAAATTCTCCAAGATGCAAAGAAACAGGAAGATTGGGATTGCCCAATTTGAAGTTGTATTTTGCAGCCTACTGTTTTTTTTTTATTCAGGAGTACTAGATCTGGCCTGCCATGAACAAAGAGGCAGAGGCCAATTCTCTCTGAGCTACATGTTTATTCAGATCTGGATAAAAGTGAGTTCTCCCTTAAAGCTGGGAAGACCCCAAATGATTTCTTTAGCATGCTTTTATTATATTCTTAGCTACATAAGCAGGAAACACAGCAAAGCAAGTCTTAAAATATGTGTGCCCACATCTTGCAGCTCGAAGTATCAAGTCTTATGCAAAACTTTATGTTTTTTCTTGGTATTCCCCATTCCTTATTTTAACTTAATTCAGCTAGTTCTACATAAAATTTTCATAATCAGAATCCTGATCAACATAATCCCTCCTTCAATACTTTGAGCATTGTGGAGAAGTATCATTTATAAAAACAGGAAGAGTGTAGGTGTTTGCATGTTGCCATGGACATGGTTTCATGCATGTGGGCCCAAGATGTAGAGAGCAACAGAATAAAAGGATCAGGAAAAGAATAAAGAGTAGAGCTATAAATATCTTCTTGAGCCACCTCCATCTGGATAGCCAGTCTGTGAGCCATGAAAGTATCCCTGAAAATAGCCCAGGAAATTTCACATCCTTGGGTCCTGTTTCAAGTTCCTTTTCCATAAGGTTGATAGTATAATTAATATCTAGTTGATATTTAGAAATATAGTGACAACAGTGAGCATGTATAAGTGCACAGACACCCCCTTCTGCAGCCAACACCATATTGAGGGCTTGATGATTTAGAAGAAACACTTCTCTAATTTCTCCTCGTTCTTTATTCAGTTGGGACAAACTTTTGATGTTAAATTAAACATGCTTTCTGTCCAATTGCCCAATGGTTTCATAATTGAGACCTACCCCAGTCTTGGGAAAAAGGGCTTGGGCAACTGTAGTGCCAATACCATGTATTCTAAAGTTGACTGGATTTTCCTGAACTGTATTCTGCATCAAGATGCACTTATTGTGGATGTGATAATTCCAATCTGCCACTAATAATAAAAACTACCAATACAGTAAAAGCTGCTCAACAAGCTATTCTCATCTGAATCTATTTTGGTGTATGCAATTATTTCCATCACACTATATACATTGCACAAAACAGAGTGGTAGGGATTCAACTTTCTTCCAAAAGCGTTATGGCAATTCTCCCAAATGGTCCAGTAGTTGGTGGTGGTAACTATCTAGGTTTGATTGCATTGCTCATAAGCTCCCACTTTGCTTTTGAATTAAGATTAAAATGTTTCAGACAAGCAGCAGCATGATTTTGAATTTGTGTCCTGAGCTTTATAATGTTTTTTTTAGCTGAATAAAGACTTATTTCACCCACTGGTCAGGTTATCTAAAAAGAACATAGACTTATTAAATGGTAGGGCTTTCATAAGTAAATCCTGTGTACTAACTGAAGGAAGATGGGTGCAAATCCAATACTCAGTAACATTTAAGATGTTTACCCATGCCTTAACATTCTGGATATAGGTATTTGCACTCCACAACCCCAACAATGGCACCAAGGAAAAGTCATGCCCTTGAAAGTGATCACAGGTCATCTGAACCTTGGGTGTCGGTGGGACTCAACTTCCAGCTGGGCTCCCTGTGTCAGGTCTTGTCCTACCTCCTGCCTACTATCTCTCTGTTGCCTTGAGCCCCAGGATTTCCAGGTACAAGTAAAAGGGAATTTGCCTTTATTAGGGCATCAAGGATGTCCCTAATAGGGACCTTACCTAATTTATTGAGGGCATTAATAGGGACTTCCAACATTGTACTATGGACAGGTATAAACTTAAAAACCTGCATGTCAATAATCTGACCCCCTTCCAACTATATATCAATAATCTGATTCCCATAACTCCCATAATCCCCCAGTGAAAAGGAGAAATGTAAAGAAGGGCACACAAGAAGGAGAAAAATCAACAAAGCCATAGAGGAGTAGCAGCACAATGCACTATGCTGAAGCAAAAACAAGAGAAGCCTGTGCTATCAAGAGGGTAAAGAAGGAAATAAAGGTCAAAAAGGCCGGTAACTGCCAATGAAACAAGATAAATATTTAATCCATATCACAGGGTGTTCCAAGGTGAACCACCATTTGCCACATCATCTGGAGTGATATTATAAGGACATATAGCAGAAGGATGTATACATTGAAATAAGACCTTCAGCCTTAGGTCACCCTCAGCACCAGGGGCTACAGTCCATTGAGCACAGTTATCATCATCAGGTGGAGAAGAAGCCTTCAAATGGGTGTGACAAATCCAAGTATGGATGCCAGCAACTTGACTGTGGTGTATTGGTGAGAAGAACAATGATGGGGCTCTTCCACTTTTTGTTCAAAGGATCACCAGTGGTCCAGGATTTAACAAATACCAGTCATCAGGATGGAATAAATGTACCAGATGGTCTAAACCAGGAGGACAGACAGCTTGTACAGCCTCAGAAATAGAAGAGACATTGTTAGCCAGACAGTGTAGATATTTGTGAAGAAGATGGTCCCCAAAAGCAGGAAGGGAGGTGGACATGGCCTTGTGATAAACATATGGCCTACCATACATGATCTCAAAAGAGGAAAGGCCTAAGGGTTGTTTGGGAGCAGTACACATGCAAAGGAGTGCAAGAGGGAGAGCCTACACCCAGGTAAGATTTGTGTCCTGGGCCAGTTTAGCTAATTGATGCTTGAGGACCCCATTTGCCTGTTTTACCTGGCCACTAGATTGTTGGTGATAAGCAGAATGTAATTGCCAATCAATACCAAATGCTTATGCCACTTATTGCATAAAGTGGGAAACAAAATGTGGGCTGTTATCAGAGCCAAGACCCTAATAAGGAAGGAAGAAACGAGGTATAATCTCTTTTAGAAGGACCTGCATGACCTCGCAAGCCTTATTTGTACAGCAGGAAAAGTGTCTGCCCATCCAGAAAAGGCTTTGACTAAAATCAGCAAGTATCTGAAACCTTGTTTCCGTGGTAATTCAGTGAAATCTGTTTCCCAGAAACTACCTGGGGCATAGCCATACTTAAGCTTATTCAATTGGAATTGTATTTTTACTGGATTATTTTTCTTACAAACAGCACATTGCCTGACTATTAAAAGAGCCTTGTCAAAAATTCCTGGACAAATTAGTATTTTAATAAAAAGTGAGCCATGGCCTTGAAACCCCAATATGTGCTTGTTCGCAATTCTCGCAAGATGGCCCATAATTCATGAACTAGGAGAAGCTTCTTACCATTCTTTTCCCACCGATTCCCCCAACAACTGGTGCCCATTTTTTGAACTCTGTATTGAATAGTATACGAGGGGTGAGGCATAGGCAATTGGGAAGGAATGAACACATACAAATACCAAGGGGAAAAGGGACACGAAACAGCAGATGTTGTGATGTGGTCAGTGAGACAATTACCTCTTCCATGTTTACTATCATCTTTTCTTTAGGCTCTCACATGCATAATAGCTACTCTGCTAGGAAGTAGGACAGCATCTAAAAGACAAAGTATTTCAGAACTATATTTAACTGGGTTCCCTTGCATGGTAGGCAAACCATATTCCTTCCATAAAGTACCGTGGGCATATACAACTCCGAAAGCAAATTCGCTACCTATATAAACATCGACAACTGCACCATCTGATAATTCTAAGGTTCTAGTCAAAACAATAAGTTCAGCTTTCTGAGTGGAAGTTCCAACAGTGAGAGCTGCAGCTTCCACTATCTGATCCAAGGTGACCATGGCATAGCCAGCCTGACACTTTCCTTGATAGATAAAGCTGCTGTCACCTGTATACAGGTCCCTGTTTGCATCCACAAGAGGCCAGTTAGTGAAGTCTGGATGCAATCATGTGAAATGACTTGTTCCAGTTGGGGAAGATAAGTGGTCAGGTTAAACCATACGCTGCACTTTAACTGAACATGTGGATTGTCTAGGAGAGCAATTTGGTACTTAGCTAAACAACTTTCTGTGAGCCAATGACCCCCTTTGATTCCAACAAATCCTGTATGGAATGAGGAGTTTCAACAACTATAGTGGCCCTAAACTTCAATTGCTCAGCTGCCTCTAATAACAAGACAATAGATGCATCTGCCTGGAGACACCTGGGCCAACCCTGGGTAACAGGGTCAAGATATTTGGAAAAATATGCCACTGGATGCTCCCAGCTACCAAATGTCTATGATAAAACCCCAGGAATGACTCCCTTGTTTTCAGCTACAAACAGTATAAAGGATTTAGCAACATCAGGAATGCCCAATGCAGGCCTTGCACAAGAGCCTTCTTGATATCCTAAAGGCAGCCTGACATTCACGTGTCCACTGAAGGGGTTCCTGATCAGAGCTTGTAGAGGTTTGATAAAGGAGTTTAGCTAACAGTCCAAATTTGGGAAGCCAAATTCTGAAAAAGCCTGCCATGCCCCAAAATCCACAAAGCTGCTGTTTTGTTCTAAGCAGCTGGAGAAGAAAAACCACCTGAATTTGTTTGGGTGAAAACTTTCTCCAACTGTGGGCTGAGATATAGCCTAAATACTGAACTTCCTGCTGGACTAATTGTGCCTTCGGATGAGAAACCTTATATCCCCATATCCCCAATGCATTAAGCAGTGAGATGGAGTTCTGAAGGCATTCATCCTCTGAAGAGGCAGCCAATAAAAGATCATCCATGTACTGATGTATGAAAGTAATGGTATTAGTAACCAGCGTCCATGTTGCCAAATCCTTAGCAAGGACATTGCCAGAAATCATGGGAGTGTTTTTAAATCCTTGTGGCAACACAGTCCAACAAAGCTACTGATGCTGCCATTGGAAAGCAAACAGGGGTTGGCTCTCCGGGGCTGAGGGGAAGCAAAAGAAAGCATCCTTCAGATCTATAACAGTAAACCAAGTAAAAGTAGGGCTCAATTGACTAATTAGATTGTAAGAGTTAGGTACCATTTGGTGTCAAGTAAACATTATCTGGTGCTCTTAAATCTTGATAAAAGCAGTAAGATTCATTAGGCTTCTTCACTGGCTGGATTGCTGTATTGTAGAAGCTTGCAATTTCCTTAATCAGACTATAAGTAAGAAGGTTGTCAATAATGGGCTCTAAACCTTGAAGAGCCTCAGTACTGATGTAATATTGTCAGACAGACATTGGTTGGGCATTGGGTAAAAGCAGTGTTTCAACAGGGAGACATTGATAGCTCAGCCAGGAACACCAGAATATCGTAACTCTGGGGTGCACTGCCTATTACAGAAGGGTATTAAGGGGAATGGAGGCAGGGACTTCAAGGAAGGGCCACGAACCATTAATTGCCAAGCCTGATCAAGTGGAACTGAAAATTTGACATAGATCCCCTTTAAAACAATAGTAGCTTATAATTTGGAAAGTAGATCCCAGCCCAAAAGAGGCATTGGACAACCAGACAAACACAAAAACTTATAA
This sequence comes from Acrochordus granulatus, assembly GCA_032468055.1. Classification (NCBI taxonomy): domain Eukaryota; kingdom Metazoa; phylum Chordata; class Lepidosauria; order Squamata; family Acrochordidae; genus Acrochordus; species Acrochordus granulatus. Next base: position 2,795 of record JANHZU010069743.1, on the reverse strand, counting down.
GTTAGCTGGGAGTCCCCGAGGAAACATTCCAAGGAATTAAAGATAATAGCGGATAGGGATTTTCACCAGCACCAATCACTTGCATAGTCTCCAGAGAGGGATGTCCTAACAGACAATTTAAGATGGACTGTGATGCACCAGTGTCAACCAAAAATGGAATCGGTCTCCCTCCTATTTGGATATTTACTAGGGGTGAAGAGGGAGACAGTCATGAGAGGACTGGGAGACATAAGTCTCCCTGCCCTTGACTCCTCTAGTATTCTTGAGGACGCAGCTGCAAAGGGACACGAAGAGGGGGCTTGTCATAGATTGATCAGGTAAGGGACAATTTTTACTCCAGTGGGCAAACTTCTTGCACAACCTACACTCATTAGGCTGCAGGAACAACTGCCTCATCCAAGCTCTCTGTCTATAGCCTCCTTGCCCAGAGTCTCTTCTTTGAGACCCACTATCTCCCCACTTTTCTAATGCTTCTGCAAATAAAACAACACTATGTCTCTCAATTTTTTCAACATTCTTTGCCTCCACCTCAGTTCATGTTACATAAACCTTATAGGCTACTTCCAATAACTTGTCTATTGTTTCAGTAGTAGCTCCATCCATCATCTGCAGTTTTCTTCTGATATCAGGGGCACTTACTAACCTATGATTCTTAGAGTCCTCTGAGTCGAGGTCACTGTATATCCCGAAGGCCTGATAAAGATGTTCCAGAAAATCACTAGGACTTTTAAAGCTCTATTGAATCTCATAGACTTTACTACGGTTTTTCTGCTTAGGGATGGCCATATGCAAAGCATGAACCAGTTGATCCTGGTATACTTTCAGTTTCTCATAATCTTTGCTTTCATAATTTTGTATGGCCCATTGGGAGTTCATATCAGGGAAGGAACCTTTCTTTTTTCCTGTGGCTATTACCAGTCGCCTCTCTTTGGCTGTTAGAAAAACATCTAGCATAGCTTGCAAATCAGCCTAATTTGGATTGTGTGTCTGAATTATAGACAAAAACAACTCTGCATACTTATGGGGAGCCTCAGTATAAGTTCCCAGATGATCTTTCCATGCATAAAGATCGGCAGTAGAAAACGGTGTATACAAGAACCTTTTGGAGTTTCCCCTTTCCTGTTGCCACCTGTTCTGTCAGAGGATACAATCGCTTATATGATGAAGGAGGTGGAGCAGGCTTTCTCTTTGTGAGACTAAGGTAACACAACCTACAATCCTTCATCATTTTCTTATCCTTTTGCAACTCCCAAAATAAGGCATAATACTGTGTTTGCTCCTTGTCCATAGCCCTATGAACATAATCACCTTTTGCCAAATATACCCTTAGACCCTCCTGTGGGCCATACATCTGGCATGTTTCAATGCCAAAGGGCATTATAATTTACAAGAATTTCTACCCCAGTGGGTTTTTAACTTAGCAAAATTTTTTATAACACATTCAAGAGGGCTAAGGCATTTTCCCTTAGGCTTGCTCCTTTCTTCCTTTAGCTGATCTCATTCTTTCTTTTCCTTTCTTTATGACCTATCTCAATCACTCCTTTTCCCACCACACTTTGTTTGTAGACTGTTGAGCCACAAGAGTTTTGCCAATCTCCCTTGCAATGGTCAATGGTGAAGACACCTAGCAGAGGGTTACAGGCAGTTGAGACTGGTTTCATGCCTAGGTTTTGTCAACAGCAGGGATTTTATGACAGACCAAGCACAAACATCAATCATTTGATAACCCTTGCAACTTGTTGAAGCACGAATGTACAGGATTCCCCCCCCCTTGTGATTTAAGCACCTCCAGTCACAGCCTTTTAGCTCTTTGAGGGTTAAGAGTGGCTGGAGTCAACTGTTCCACTCAGCTTTGGTCAATGGCGGGATATAATTCAACAGGAAACATCCACACACTCTCAAGCACACACAATTAAAACAATTGATTCCTAAACATTAAATTATATCTACCTTACTTTCTAACCCTCTAGAGAAAAAGAGAGAGGTAACACAATTTGGCAACTCCCATTCACCTTTGAAGTCTAATAGAGAAATCAAGAAAGGAGGCACTCCCAAGAATTCTCAGAGTGCGCTTGGTGCAATTTCCTTTCTGAGGTTCTGCAGAAGCAAGCACCTATCTCCTGGCTGGCTTGTCAAATTTGTTATTCAGGAATACTAGGTCTGGCCCAGTACAAACAAAGAGACAGAATTCAATTCTCTCTGAATTATACATTTATTCAGATCTGGACAAAGGTGAGTCCTCCCTTAAAGCTGGGAAGACCCTGAATGATTTCTTTAGCATACTTCTATTATGTTCTTGGTTACATAAGCAGGAAACACAGTTGATGTATAGCAGTAGACACAGCAAAGACATTCTTAAAATATATGTGCCCACATCCTGTAGCTATGTTATGTTTTTAAGCCTTATGCAAAACATTATGGTTTTTCTTCGTATTCCCCTATTCCTTATTTTAGCTTATTTCAGCTAGTATTATATAAACATCTTCATTATCAGAATCCTGATTAACAGTTTGGTTTAGATGAAAGAGGAAGTGCTGTTGAGAAATAAAAGAATGTTAGAACTAGAGAAGCATGATCTGAGGTTTAGATGGCATGATTTTCTATGATGCAATAAAATTAAGGTAAATGTAGATTTTAAAAATCACAATATTAGAAGTACCATATTGAGAATATGGAATAGATATAAACTCAGAATGTGTTTGAAAACGTCTTTATGGATCTCAGCACAAGAAGCATTTTATAGGAACCAAACAACTTGTAAAATTGTTAGAAGGAAAGCATGGAGTAAAATCAAG
>JANHZU010069591.1:0-10733 GCA_032468055.1 Acrochordus granulatus | reverse complement strand
CATCAAGCCTTCGGCGTCATGTGAAAGTTCACACAGGGGAAAAAGATTACAAATGTTTTGAGTGTGGGAGAGCATTTGCTGATTCATCTACCCTTAGAAATCACAGCCGAATCCATACAGGAGAAAAACCGCATAAATGCTTGAAATGTGATAAATATTTTTCCCGGAAAAATATTCTTTTGGTGCATCAGAGAATTCATACAGGAGAGAAACCATATAAATGCTTTGAGTGTGGAAAATGTTTCACTCAGAGTTCATCTCTTCGGAATCATGAAAAAATTCACAGAGGGGAGAAAAATGAAAAGTGTCTCAAATGCGGGAAATGTTTTTCCAGGAAATCAAACCTGGTGCGACATCAGAGACTTCACACTGGAGACAGACCTTATGAATGCCCAGAATGTGAGAAACGATTTTTGGACCCTGCTGAACTTAAGAGGCACCGGAAGGGGACAAGCTGTATAAATGTGAGGAATGTGGGAAAAGTTTTCTCTCATGAAGATAGGTTAATCCTCAGAGAATCCACACAGGGGAAAAGCCATAGAAATGTGTAGTGTGTGGGAAATGCTATTCCCAGAAATAACAACTTGGAAGGTATCAGGGGTCCATAAGATGCACAGAATGCAGGAAATGTTTTGCTCAAAAGGGAAGACTTTGGGAACATAAGAAAACTCATACAGGAAAAAAACCTAATATATTGTGATGGTGGAGCACTTTCTTGTACTGGATCAACCCTAAGAAGACAGATGAAAGTTCAAATGGCAGATAAAATTATAAACTTTTAGACTGGGAGAGCATTTGCTCTCATCACTTAAAAATCTCTGCCTAATCTATACAAGAGATAACGCTGCATAAATTGGTCTTAGAGAAGCATCAGAAAGTTCACCAAGGGAGAAAGTATATACTGTACTGTAAATGTTTGAAATGTGGAAAATTGCTGCAATCATCCTCCAGTGCCCCCAAGGAATACACAAGAGACCATGTGTATGTTGTGAGTGCGGAAAACTCTTTTCCCCAAATTACCATATCACTGTTCATGAAAGAAGTCATGGGAGAGAAATCCCATTGATGCTTTCCAGCATGGCACATCTTTTTCCCAGTTAGGTATGCTTTTTACCCACCAGAATGCCCACATAGGAGAGATACAACAAATGCTTCAGCTGAAACCATCTTTGGTTACACTCAGAGGATCCATACTGGAAACAAACCAGAGAAGTTCTTGGAGTGAGGGAAATCATGTGCAACCTTACCAGTTTATGTGTAAATAAATAAATATGTGTAAATGTTTATCATGTGTAAATGTTACACTGAAATAATCTGTTAATAAACACAAGGCTTATAATTCTTCGGAAGTCTGTTAAACTGAGGCAAATGCTTTCCTTGCACATCTGTGAGACATTCCAGAAATGGTGTGTGAGGAGAAAAAGGATTGCTCAAATGATGGGCCACTATAAATGTCTCCATCACAATCCTTACCTGTTGTCATTTGTATTCTCGTACTCACAGGTAAACAAACCCTCAAGCCCTCAAAACATTCATCCCCAGAATAAAAGGAAACCCTGTTAATTCTCCTCAAGTAAAAGAGATCATGGAAGTTGCCTTGTGATTTCATTGCAACTAGACACAAGGATCCTCCAGATAAATATATCTCAGAGATAGTCTTCTGGAAGGAGAACCAACTGTATACAGTACAGAGGCTACATGGTATTGTCCTAGAAATGGATGCTATTTTGGGAGTGGCCACAATTCATAATAGCTGCTCCCAAATGGTGCCTGATTCTGAGACGGCATCACATGGCCTCCGTGTAGGAAGGCCACGTGGCGGATTATCTGCTTTCCAAAGGTGGTCTACGGAGAACGTAGGTGGACTGAGCCATGACCAGGAGAGAGGAAGCTGTGGGCCCAGCAGGTTGGGAAGTGGCACACAGAGCCATGAGGTGCCTTCGAGAGAGGCCCAGGGCGGGCCATTTGTGATCTAGGAAGGTGCCGAGCCTATATTGGCCTCCCATGGCCTTCCCACCCCTCAAGCACCCTATGCTCTGCTTATTGATCTATATTACTTAACCACAATAGGGACAGCAGAGGTTGTCGTCCTTAGGTGATTACCTTGCCGCCTTGCTTGACCACTGCAACTTATTACCATAATGGGGAGTCTTCATTACAGTCATAAGTTGAGGACTACCTGTATAAATATGGGAATCTGAATTAGAAAAGCCATATTAATGGGGGTTGAATTAAAGGGAACCTCTGGTCATGTCAAGTAGGAAAATCCAAAAAAAGGAAGAATAAACCTTGAAGATTAGTCCCCACTGACGTTATAAAAAGTAAACTTTTTATGTCAGGAGAATTCCCAAATGCTTCATTCTAGCTCTTGGAGTGAAGTGAAATATAAGACAGGTTGAGAGAATTGCTGGAGTGATAATGAAGAAAAAAATAAGGGCATTTGCTGATGATTTCATGGTAGTTTTAGAAGACTCTCAGGAAGGAACAGAAATATTAGTGGAAAAATTAAAGATTTTTGGTCCGTTAGCTTGTTTGAACTTGAATAACCAGAAGATGAAGAACTTCACAAAAATATGAACATGGAAAAAATATAATTGATGGAAAGAACTGCTTCTAAGATTGAGACAAAAGTAAAACAAGTATTTTCATAAATGTGAATTGTATGTTATTTCAAAATAATTGTTAAGGCATGCAATGAAATCAAGAAGGATGTGTGAGATACAAAAAATTATAATTGCCATTTTTGGAGAGAATTTGTGTGATAAAAATGTATTACCTAAGATGATGTTTCTGTTTTAAAACAATGTCTATCTTGACAAGTGATGTATCATTTAAGCAATGGCAGATAGATATATCTAGGCTTATTTGGCAAAGAAAAAATAGTTAAATTCAAAACTCTTCAAGATGCAAAGGAGAGAGGAGGATTGGGACTGCCTGTTTGGAAATTGTACTTTGCAGCCTAGATGAATGAGTGGGTGTTGCTAAGAAATAAGAGAATTTTAAAATGAGAAGGACACAACCTGCAATTTGGGTGGCATGCTTACTGTGGTATAACTTCAGCAATCATGTTTTGAAGTGCCACAGTAGAAATCTGGAATAAATACAAACCCTGGTGATGCCTGAAAACACCTTCCTGGGTCTCAGCACAAAAAGCGTTTTATGGAAAAGAAACAGCAGGCAAAGAGAAATGCTCAACACATTTAGAGTTCTTTGAACAAGAACATGTCAAGCGATCAACTCATGTCAAGCGATCAACTGACCTCAGAGGGATTCACTTTTTCATAGTTTTCACATGTAGAATTAAGAAAATGATTTAAAGTAGACAAAAACATTAGTCACTGAAGATCATACTGTAAGAGAGAATTTGAAACTGAACAACTATGCAAATGATGAATGTGTAATTGCTAAAATGTATAAGCTTTATTGAATTTAGAAATGGAAAAAGAACTAGTTCAAGATATGATAAAATGGGCCAAGACCTTTGGCTATTGTGTGCCGTGAAGTGACAACATAATAGTTTTTCTCCAGGAGGATCTGTGGCCAACTGATCCTTTGGGTCCCCCAATGGTGCCCCCATCGCCACTGTAACCGAATCCACCCCCTTCACTGGCGGTTGTCCTCTTCTTATGTTTCCCTCCATCCTCAGAACCTCCTCCAGAAAACAAGGTTTTTGCAGAACAGATACATGAGTTTGAGCCTGGAGATGTGCGCCTTCAGTGAGAATTCTGGGTTGATTTCTTCTGCGATCCATTTCTCTGTTTTCTTGGCTGTCCACAATCTTGGGAGCCTTCTCCAACATCGAAGTTCAAAAACTATCAACACTTCCTATCCTGCTTCTTCAAAGTATGACTTTTGTTTCCATACCATATCACAGGGAATACCATGCCTTGCACAATTCTGATCATAAGATTCTGTTACTCTATCCTATGTCAATAAAAGAGTTCTAGAACTCTTGTAGGTTTTGTTTCTTGGACTCGCCTTCCTTGAAGAGCTGATATCCACCTTGAACACCTGATAGCATTTTCTTTTCCTTGCCAAAAGAGGCAAGGCAAATGTCTGTATATTCTCATTAATCCAGATAATGTAGCAAAATTGCAAAAAACAAACAAACCCTGCACACCAACTTTTAAAAAGGCAACTGGACTTTTTTATTTTTAGATGTTACAGAGAAACGTTTCAACTCCAGTCCAGAAGTTGTCTTCAGTCTCATATAAAATAAATGGAGGAAACTATATTGAATATATGAACACATTTCTCAAAAGGGGGGCAGGAAGCTGAAACCTATTACCCTGGTTCTCATGTAACAAGCTGAAAAAAACAGGACACTGGCAATAAAGAGAGAGGTCTCAAGGTTTCAGTTCAATCACCTCTCCTCTGGCCAAAGGTCGGTTCTGCATACTTGCCAAAGTGGGGTTGTAAACGGGGGGGGACAATTGAAATCTTGTCTCTCCCCTTGTAAATTAAAGTATTTAAAGTCTTCATGTATCCGTCCCAATTGGTGCTAATAGGGAGGGAGAAGTCCAGCCCTCGGCCATTACTTTGTGGTGTGCCACAGGGCTCGGTGCTTTTTCCTCCTTTTTAACATCCACATGAAACCGCTGGGTGAGATCATCCATCACTGTGGCATGAGATATCACCAGTATGCGGATGATACCCAGATTTACATCTCCTTCCCGGGTGACCCAAGTGAAGCTGTCCTGGCCCTGACTCGGTGCCTGGGGGCTGTTCGGGGCTGGATGGGGAACAGCAGACTTCGGTTGAACCCTGGCAAGACAGAGTGGCTTTGTGTGGTGGGGGGGTCCGGGTCCTAGGACATTTCCATCCTTATCTCTTGATGTGGTTGCACTACCCCGGATAGACCCGGTGCGTAACTTGGGGGTTCTCCTGGATTCGCGATTCTTACTTGAATTGCAGGAAGTGAATGCGGCCAGGAGAGCCTTTGCACAGCTTTGTGTTGTGCGCCAGTTACGCCCTTTCCTGGACCAGGAGTCCCTACACTCGGTCACTCATGCCCTCGTCATCTCAATCCTGGACTACTGTAATGCACTCTACATGGGGCTTCCCTTGAAGAGTATCCAGAGATTGCAGCTGGTGCAGAGTGCGGCTACACAGATGATTTGTTCCGCGAGCTGCACTGGTTACCTGTTTGCTTCTGGGTACAATTCAAGGTGCTGACATTGACCTTCAAAGCCCTTCGTGGCACCGGACCAGGCTATCTGAGGAACCGTGTCACCCTGATGGAGAGTTCCCAATCCACCAGAATCAGCAGACGAGTCCTCCAGTTCCCGTCGGGCAAGGAATTTTGGCTGGCGGGGTCTAGAAGAGCCTTCTCTGCTGTGGCTCCTGCCCTATGGAACATTTTCCCCCTCGAGTTGAGGGCTGCCCCCTCCCTAATGGCCTTCCGGAAGGGCCTTAAGGCCTCCTTTGGCCTTACCAAACCCTACCTGGCTCTGAGGGATGGCCTGGGGCTCCAGGGGGGGCTCATCATCAGCATGGAGGTGGCTGATGGATTCCTAGCCATCCACACACCCCTTTTTATATTTGAAATCTTTTTAGCCCACCTCGCTAGTCTGCCGGGTTTTTTATTTTAATGTTTTTTTAATGTTTTTAATTAATGTTTTTAGAATTGTTTTTTGTTAGCCGATGAGAGTCTCCGGATTCTGGTGGCATATAAATTAAATAAATAAATATGGTTTTTTTATCCCTCTCGAAAGCAGATGGTTTCTCCATTAAAAATCTGAAATCTGCAATCTTGGATGGAATGCTCTCTCTAAGATGTAGATTTCCAGCTGATGTCTCTGAAAAACTGTTGACTGAATCTCCTATATAATTTCTGCTTTGTTTCTCCAATGTAAAATTCTGAACAAGCTTCATTATATTGAATGGTATAAATTACATCAGTCTGTGTTTGGGAAAACAGGAGCCCGGATATTGGAGTTTATAGGAAATGTACACATGCATTCCATCCATTCAGAACAACCCTCTGTGCTCATTATCCTTAAAAGTGCCGCCAAATTTAAATTTTCATGATGGAGGGTCAGATAACCACTGCACCAGTGGCTATTATAGGTCACTGTAACATATGGAAGATATCTGGATTAAAAACTCCTGGGAGTTAAGTATTTATTATCCAGTTAGAAGGGAACACCAACCAAGTCTTCTAGCAGGTACCCAAAAGGTAACTATAGATTGCTGGTATTTACTGGCACTTTGAACAGAGATCCTAAACAGAAAAACCAGAAAAAGTCCGATGTCTTTCGGTGCACGTTTGGCCGTTACCCGGGTCCTATCCCTGGGATTTCTTTGCAACCATCCAAGCAGTTTTTAAAGAGTTAAGTTCCAGCTTGGGCCAAACCCAGCTTTGGGGTTTTGTAGCTCGCTCTTTCGTGGCTTGGCAAACCCTACCGATGGTCGACAAGCCACGTGAAAAGAAAGGCGGACGAAACGCGGGTTCCCGCCATTCCGAGGCGCGCAACAGCGGAGGAGCACAAGCTGCCTCCGCAAACCGGCACTTCGCCACCCAACCACCCCGACCCGCGCCCGCAACCGGCTCCGTCGACTTCGCGTTCCCGCCCCAGCGCAAGTCCGCGGGAAGAGCTGCCCGCCGCAGAGGGGGACGCGGTGCGCGGGAAGAACGGCGGGCGGGCGGGGAGGCGCGGGGCCTTCCCCGCGGGGCGGCTCTTCCTCTGCGCCGGGACCGGCCTCGGGCGCGCCTCCCCCGCGCAGAGGAGCCCCGTCGCGGGGGGGGCGGGCGACGCCTCGGCGCACGCGCTGCTGGTCGGGGATGCGCGCAAACGGGGGAGGAGCGGCTTCGGGGGAGGCGCTGCCGGGCGGAGACGGAGCCGGAAACTCCGCCCACGCCTTTAACACCCTGCTTCCCGCCTCCGCCGGAGTCCCCCTCGCCCCCGCGCATCGACGCTGCACATCGGAAGGGCGCGCTCGGCCCGCCTCGGCCAGGTAGGCCCCCCCCGCAAGGAGAAAGGCGGCTCCCGACCTCCGCCTCGGCGCGCGTTCGGCGCTGTGGGTCCCATCGCCCGCGGGAGAGGCCCCCCCGCCGATGCGCAGAGCGGAGCTCCGGCGTCCGGGCAGGCGCAGCGGGGAGGCCGCTCCGGCGGGTCCTCTCGCGGCCCGGCCCGGCCCGGCCCGGCCCGCCCCGCCCGAAGAGGCGCCCCCGAGCGCGCCTGGCTGATCTCGCGGGGGCCGGCAGAGGCGCGGGCCATTCCGGGCGCGGGCGGGCCGGCAGAGGCGCCGGCGGCGGGAGGGCGGCTCTCCTCAGCCTGCGGGTGGGTGGCCTGCCCTCCGCGGGCCGGGGCCGGGCGTCGGGGGCGCTCGGGGTCGAGGATCTTCCGAGGCCCGCGGGCGATTTCTTCCGTTCTGAGTAAGAACGGCGAGGCTTGCTGAGGAATTCTGGGAGTTGAAGTCCACGCACCTTGAGTGGCCAAGGTTTGGGCCCCCCTGGAAGAAGTTACGCCGGCACGCGCCGACTTCCTCACGGGAGAGGCGCTTTGTCACTTTCCGCTGAGGCGTTCGCGTTTCGCGAGTTCAGCAGCAGCTCAGGGAACCCAGAGTTTGTGAGTCGAGTAGAATGGAGTGGAGTGGCACGTGGGTTTTCGTCCCACAGTGCTTAATTTAACAGAAGAGGAATGAATATCTCGGGTGTGAAAGCCGCAGCCTGTCACTCTTTATAGGGAAGGTTTGTGATCAACCGATGGAGGGATTGTAGTCGACCCTTCTAGCTCTTGCCGACAGGATTTTAAACATGTTCCTTCTGGCAGACAAAGGCACAAGCTAAGCTCTGGCCAAAGTGAACTGAGAGCACACAAGAACCTCTGTTTCATTATTAATAAGCTCATAAGCAAATTTCCACTTGTCCGACAAAGCCCGGGAGAAAAATAGAGAGAAAAGGAAGAGGAAAAGCAAACTGAGCTGTAAATTGGAGAAGAGAGAAAGAGGCAGCTGGGAATAGGGTCAGCATTACTGTCGGCATCTGAGCCTTTTTGATTTCTCTTTGGCAGAGACCGGGAAAGATGTGGCCATGAATCCCACAGAGGGGAACAGATGTTCTTGGGTCAGGACTCAGAGTTCTTCTGCCGGGACTCTGTTCTAGAGAACGTGGAAGTTGTGGCCAGTTCGATAAGCAGTTTCCTGCACAAAGAGGCAATGAGTTAGGAGAGATCAAACTGGCCAATGGTGAGGGTCACACCTGTTCTTTACTCAGAGGGTGACAAGTGATCCAGAAACTCCTCATTTCAAAGGTGAGTAAATAAATGGTTAAATCTTGGTTTGGGGAATAAGCATATTAATTCTTTTAATCTTAATTTGACAAAAAGGTAATGCAGTGGACTTGAGGTTTCCTCAAGGTGCTGGGTGAAGGTGTACTGTCTTCAAACATGATTTGTTGAAGGAGTCACTCTAGGTAGAATTGGCACTGGACTCTGAGCTGCAGGCCACGGCGTGGAGGAATCACAATGGCTGGGTGGATGCACCCCTGAAGCTGGAAGAGGCTGCCTGGGGACAGACCTTATGGTAGGACCTCACCCTGTTGAGCCTTCATCCCATCCAGTTGTGGGGAAGGCATTCAGTGCACTCCACTTTCAGAAATTGTAGGAATAAGTTAACCCGTTTGTCCCTCCTATTCTCTCTGACTTTCTGGGATTGAGTCTTTTTTAGGGTGGCTGACTCAGGTCCTCTTTTCAACACACACCCAGACCAGAGATTTGGTTGGATCTGGTTGTGCTCAGAGCATCAGAGAAGCAGCCTGGTGTGGCCCAAGCATCAATTGGCCCTCTTTCCCAACTGGGTAGGAAGCACAAAGAAATTACCTCAATTCAGAGAGTCCTGTGTCTTGTGCTAACCCGTGGCTTGTTGAATAAACCAGATTAAGAGGAAATTCTTAATTGAGAAGCTAGCAGCTGCTCCATTTCCTTGCCTTCTTGCCAAAGGTGGGCCTGGCCCTTCCTACTGTAGGTTTGCTGTGAGACAGATAGAGGAGAGAGGGGGGGGCTGGCATGGATGTATTGCCTTAACCCCAAAGTGAGTGACTAGTATGAAAGAAAGTTGTGTGGTGTGGTGTTATCAAGAGGAAGAAGTTGAGCTGTGAAACTGATCCATGCAAGAAGAAGAAATATGTTGCGAGGAAACCAGGATCAAGAAGTCATGAGGGGAAGGAGCACATAAATGGACAAGTCAAGAAAAGGAAATAAGAAATGAGTTCTAATACTAATCTGAACACTTTTCCCTCCTGTTTTGCTTGTGTGATGCCTGAATATTTTTGGGTTTCCTTTAGGTAGTCCTGGATGACAATTTGGACAAGAATCTCAGTCATTGAGGAAAGTGATCATTAAGTAAGACATCACATGATTGCTTTGATCAACAACTGCAATCCTGGCACTCAGGGTGCAATTTTTAAGTGATCACATGGGTCATTAAGCAGACAGGGTCTCAGGAGCATGAGGTTGCCTCATGGGGGCAGGAGAGGCCATGGGAGTCCCAGCACAGGCACGTGCAAGTTGAGGGGGTGCTGAAGAGCTTGGAGAAGCTTTGGGATGTGTGGCTTGGAAACTGTACAGAATATGTGGTTTGGATTATGGTGCACGGCTTCAAATGCCAGTGATCTGGTGCTTGAGACAGTATTTCTCAGTTTTAGTGGAAGTGCTGGGCTGAAATCCAGGCCAGGGGTAGTGAGCACTGGCTGATGCTGCTGAAGGCCCTGGTCCTCCACTTTAGGCCCAGCCCCATCATTGCTGCCAATGAGGGCCACATTGCATGACCAGGCTGGGGAGGCTGAGGCTTTCAGGAGTTGCTGCAGCGCTGTACCACACTTCAGCTCCTCCCAGCTCATGTGTGGCCTCTGCCAGATCTCCAAGGCTTTCCACACATCCCTGAACCATCCCTACAGTCCTTGCCTGGATCTCTATTCATTTAATAATCCACACGATCACTCTGTGACCACTACTAGAAATGTGGGATTATGGTTGTTGAGCGAAAAGGTCATGTGATTACTCACCTAACAACTGCTTTGCTGAACAGTCAAGATTTTAATCCAATTGTGGTCATAAACTGAGGATTATCTGTACTTTCAGCGTTTCATTTCCTTGTCATAGGACAGGAACCAAGGAGGAAGGGTTGGCATAAATGAACAGCAGAAAAGTTTGCCTCCTAGAGTTGTGGGGACTCCATCACTAGAGATTTTGTCGAAGGGAGTTGGACTGGAATACCTTCACAGTCCCTTCCAAGGCTAAAATGTTTGGATTATCTAGCATTTTTAAAAAGAAATACTATTCTTCACTTCTTTTTCCTTTTCCTACTAGCGGAAAAAAAAATTGTGACCAAAGATTTTCCTGCATGTCAACTATCAAACAATAGAAAATCAGCGCAAGGCAGCAGCTGCCAGAAAGCATGGAGTGTGGGAAACTGTTGGATCCACCATCAGATGCAAGCAGTCCTTCAAAAGTTCACAAAAAAAACCATGAATGCTCAGAGTGTGGGAAATCCTTTGCTCGCTGGTCCCTCCTTTTGACCCACAGGAAGGTCCATATGGGAAATGAATCCACTCCAGGTTGGGAGTGTGAGAAATCTTTTCCTGGAAAAGATGCCAAACATCTCAGAAGTGCCCCCAGACTAAAACCCCAGAAATGTGTGAACTGTGATTTGTGCTTTAGTCGAAAGTCAGGGCTTCTTACGCATCAGAAAATCCACACTGGAGAGAAACCTTATCAGTGTCTGGAGTGTGG
>JANHZU010069573.1:0-10734 GCA_032468055.1 Acrochordus granulatus | reverse complement strand
ATGCAATAGCATTTGAGATCCTAGAGATTTAATGAAAGAGTGTAGCCTTTGCTCCTTTCTAAAGGCTAAAGATGTCACTGAAGATGGTGCAGGTTTAATGATAAATGCAAGAGAAGGAATAAGAGAACGGAAGATAATCTCACAAGGTGGTGGTTGTGAGGAAAATAAGAGAAGGAAGCAATATTAGATGACTGGAGTCCTTGGTGTTCTCTGAGCTTGGTTGTGTTTGCAGATATTTTATTACCAAACTAGGTAACATTATCACTACTCATCAGTGCTGTTAGATATATGTGCCACCTTGAATTACTTATAAAGTAATAGTGGGATAAAGAAATCTAAGAATGTGCTATCATGAACTAACTTCCAATGTTACAGAAGCTGACCTGCTTGCAAATGGGATGAGACCGCAGCAAATAGATGAGGAATAAGATGTATTGATACTGCTGGTCGATTCCGTTTTAAAATGGATGGATCACAGTCCATGGTTTAGGCCTCAACTCAGTTTTCTCTGAGATACGCAGCAAATCAATTAATTCATGGGGTCTAAATTAGCATTTGACTGGATGTTTGGGAAGAACGCCCAAGCCTCATTTTCCCCCCACTCTTGATTCTTCTCTTATGACCATTCCAAAACTAGAAAACATCTTATATTACTCTTCCTCTATTTTTTTGTTTTTCAACACAGCTTGGCCTGTTGTCTTCTCCATTTCATGCTTTTTAGGTATGTATCCAATGCATTATAAACAGAAGTAGAAGAAATGAATAGTGTTAATATTTATACTAATGAAAGATACTACCCAAATTATCTGCATTTTGCTATCTAATTAACCAGTTTACTTACTTTCATATTGTTTCTTCCTGGGGCCTGTTTGAAATCAATCACCTGGGTCAGATTTAAAGGTAGAGTTTCCAGGAAAATGTCTGGAGTGTAGATGAGAAAAAGAAAAAAAAATGATTATCTAGTTACTTGCTTATCAAATAGTTGAAATAGCACAGTTCCTTCCCATTTTAAAGTTAGGCACATTTTCCATGCTATTTTAGTGGCTGTTGAAATTCTGTATAAAGACATATTAATCTATTATATTTATATCCGACCTTTCTTCTGTCAAATAACTCATTTGACTTACTGATTGGCTTCAAATATCCATCTAACCTATAATGCTGATTTCCTTAGTTCTGGCCAGGTTTTGTGAAAACTCAACAATGTGGTTACACATTGTTGTAACCACATAATTGTGGTTACACAATTACAGTCTTAATTGATGGTTTATCACAATGAACCCATCAATTATAGCTCAGTCAACAAATATGTGAGAACAGAAAGACAGCTTTTATAATGGTTCAGGACCAGCTGTTCTCTTACTGTTACTCACAAGTGTTATAGTGCACATTTATTGTGGCAGACACTTATGTGGTGATTAAGCACTGTTTTCTCAAATATTATCATTATTATGGTTTACACATTTCCTTCTCCCATGTGACCTTGTATATTGCACCACTGAGAGGGACTGAATCCAGACAAGAATATAGCAAAATCTCTCTCAAAAGAACATTACATCTTAATGACTACCCAGTGTGCCACAAATCACATTGGTGGGCTTCATAATAAATACTT
This sequence comes from Acrochordus granulatus, assembly GCA_032468055.1. Lineage (NCBI taxonomy): Eukaryota > Metazoa > Chordata > Lepidosauria > Squamata > Acrochordidae > Acrochordus > Acrochordus granulatus. The sequence goes on along the minus strand of JANHZU010069573.1, from coordinate 9,119 downwards.
GGCCTAGGAGTAAGATGGATCTCTGAGAGAATATCTACATTTAACAAAAACTGCATCTTTCCATTACTATGTGTGCCATGGAGAAATCTGAACTGTGTAATTCTATGTGAGCCACCAAAAGTTGTTATATCTACACTATAGAAATACTATACTAATGAAATTATTACCTACAAAATGAAGACTACATCTGTGGTATAACAGATACATGGAAATGGTTAGGGATGACTGGATTCTCTTTGGTTTCATTTTTGTATCTTCATTCTGCTATCTGCCATGGAGAATCTGTTTTGGAAGGAATTTGCAGTTACTGCACTATATTATGTCTAACATTAACCTAGTATGCTCCATGATGAATGAACAATGATTAAGCTTTGGAGTGAAACAGGAGTCTTAATGTGATCCCAAATCAAATGTATCACATTTCTTTTTCACATTGAGACTGAGCCATTGGTCATGTAAATGTCCCAGCAATGAATAAGTCAAGATGCAAAATGGAATCCTGCTCAACACATTCTTGTATTCTACCAGAATCTATTAACTTCTGTTTTTTCATTTGATTATAGAGCTGTATAGAACTTTGGAAACAATTAAAAAGTGTTTTGAACATGCAGCAGTGTGAATGTACCCTTTGTCTGAAATTCTTTAAAGCCACAATGTCTTTTCCCAAGATCATGGTGCAATTGCAGAGGACAGCAATTCTGAGAAAGGACCTAGCTGCTTTAAAAAGTTGTAAACAGTAATCATACCCTTGCAAGCACTGAAACAACTTTGGGAACTGAATCCAAAAACTGCATTTGCATAGGTAGAGGCCTCATATACACAGTTGACTTGATGTACTTTCCTTCCATTCTGGAACTGTGAGAAAAATCATATTTGCATAAATTGCAATGTGCTCTCAATGTACCCTTTAAAGGTAAAGATAAAGGTTTCCCTTGCAAGTTGTGTCCAACTCTAGAGAGAGGTGCTCATCTTCAATTCACAGCTGAGAGAGCCAAAGTTTGTCTGAAGATGTTTCCGTGGTCATGTGGCTGGCACGACTATAAGCCAAGGCATATGGAATCTTTTACCTTTCTCACTGAAGGTGGTATCTATTTATCTACTTGCATTTTTACATGCTTTCGAACTGCAAGATTGACAGGAGCTGGAGCAAGTAATGGGAGCTCACACTGTTATGTGGTGGTCCTTGGGTCTCAAATTGCCAAGCTGTCAATCTTCCAGCCAACAAGCTCAGTATCTTAACTACTCAGCCACCACCCCCTTCCAATGTGCCCTTTAGGTATATCTTAAATACTCTGCTCCTGTTGGAATAGTTCTACATAAAACATTGTGACGGTAGTGCCTGGTTGAAATTTGAATATTACCAAGTGAAGGAAAAACTGCCACTAATCAACATACAGAATACACACCAGGATGATGCTTATAAGTTCTGGGAACTTCCTCCAGTCTTTTTTTTTTTCCTATTATTTTCCCAAAAAGGCTATCAATGTATTGATTTTATTTATCAAAGTTAGAGACCACCCATTTCACTCACTCATTTAACAACCGAGATATGGCAATTGTAACATAGTGGTTTTCTGGATTTGTGTAACCCAAATACAGCTGATACATAAATATTTCTGAACCATTAGGGTTTAAGAAATTATTTTAGTGATTCTTGAGTCAAATCACACCATACATACAGCTCTGATCATCCAAGAATAGGAGAAAATATATGGCTGTAGGTTAAGGCCATGACCTGTATCAGGATATATTATACAATTTAGTCAACTTCTTAAAAATAATATTCTGCTAGGAGAAGAAGGGGAGAGCCAGCCTTTCCCATGAACAGTGACTGCTGGGTAGAGAATTATTTGCCATGCAGACTACAGAAGCACAAATGCTAAATTCTTTCAATTGTTTATCTGGGAATGGGCTAGTCAATTTCATGCCTTGCACTGCCTATGTCAACCAGTTGATCAAGGCACAAAGAGCAGCTACAAGCTGGTTTCTCATTTGTTTGCAGCTGAACAGCACTACAGAACATGTACTAAATCCAGAGAACGAATGTGAAGGAATGGTTTTATGTAAGACCTGCTGAGAAATTGTAGCCAAGCAGATTGCCACCCCTTATTACATCACTTCAAGTCTCTTCCTCCATGATTGTCCAGATGTATTAAACAAATGGTGAGATGTTTTCATGCTGCAATAAATAAACTGAGTGAATGAGCCTTGAGTTATTGTATTTGTAATGACTGAACTAAGACACAAAAAGGAATCATGATGGGATTACACTGAGACCCTCCCTTGCTTTGTCATTTATTTAAAACAAATATGTGTCAACCATATCAGTATTTGAAAATACTCTTCAATTGTATAAAGGCACATGACCTAATTTGCATTTTTATGATTTATATATTATTTAAAAAAGTATTGACCACCTTGGACCCAAGGAACTCAAGTTGGTGTTCTACTTGTGTTTAGCTTAAAAGATATCAGGCAAAATGCCAAAAAGTCAAACCACTATTTGTAAAAGTCTTCCACAATCCCATTATATATGGATTATAATGCATGTGGGAATAACAAGCAAAATAAAATGATGATAAATCATAAGTGGACTCCACAATTAGCCTTTACAAATGAGTTTTCAACATGTATGTCGGAAAAAGCTCTTCCTAATACCCTCTTCATTTAAATTCAAGAGAGGAAGAACACCCAGCTCTAGATGTAAATAGATTAGCTGCTCTGATAGAATGAAATTTACCCACTAACTTCCTCCAAATCATCCTGTTATCTTTTCAGGCCTTCTAGTATTGAGATTTCCTAATATTGTAACTGTCCATCACAGAGACTGGCAAAAAGGCTGGATTTTTTTCTTTGAAGCTAAGACCCTGAATCATCAACCCAAATAATAAAAAAAAATCCTTGCTAGATCAGGAAAGTATTATTTATCCATCATTTTCTACTGCAGCATCAATTAACTTTATCTTAGATCCAATTAATATTTGGAAGGGGAATTACCAGCAGCATCCAGGGTAGAGGACTAGATTTGAGAATTTTACAAAAAGCACCACCTTCTGAAAGTGGACAATGCTAAACCATTTCTCATTCTGACAAGAAAACAACATGGATGAATCCATGAAATCACCAGATGTCAGGCTGGTCTTAAAGAAACTTCTTAATACTCTGTCTAGGTTTGCATAGCTTTCCTCCCAAGGAGCAAGCATCTTTTAATTTCATGGCTGCAGTCACCATCCACAGTGATCTTGGACCCCAAGAAGATAAAATCTGTCATTGTTTCCATTTTTTCTTCTATTGCAAAGAAGTTATGGGACCATTAGTTTTTTAATGTTGAGTTTCAAGCCAGCTTTTGCACCCTCCTTTTTCACCCTTATCAAGAGGCTTTTTACTTCCTCTTCACTTTCTGCCATTGGAGTGGTATCATCTGCATATCTGCAGCTGTTGTATTTCTCCTGGCAATTTTAATTCCAGCTGGTGATTCATCCAGCCTGGCATTTTGCATGATGTACTCTGCATATAAGTTACAATATGACAATATACAGCCTTGTCATACTCTTTTACCAATTTTGAATCAATCCATTGTTCCCTGTCTGGTTCTGTTGCTTCTTGACTAGGTTTCTCAGGAGACAAGTAAGGTGGTCTACGGAAGTTCCATCTCTTTAAGAATTTGCCAATTTGTTGTGATCCACACAATCAAAGGCTTTAGCGTAGTCAATGAGGCAGAAGCAGATGTTCTTCTGGAACTCCCTTGCTTTCCCCATGATCCAACAAATGTTAGCAATTTGATCTGCAGTTCCTCTGCCTCTTCGAAAACCAGCTTGTACATCTGGTAGTTCTCGGTTCACATATTGCAAAGTCTAGCTTGTAGTATATAACCTTGCTAGCGTGTAAAATGAGCGCAATTGTACGGTAGTCTGAACACTCTTTGGCATTGCCCTTCCTTGTGATTGGAATGTAAACTGATCTTTTCCAATCCTATGGCCACTGTTGAGTTTTTCAAATTTGCTGGCATATTGAGTGCTGCACTTTAACAGTACCATTTTTTAGGATTTTAAATAGTTCAGCTGTAATACTGTTAACTCCACTAGCTTTGTTGTTAGTAATGTTTCCTAAAGCTCATTTGATTTCACACTCCAGGAAGTCTGGCTTTATGTCAGCAATCACACCACCATTTAGATGTTTCTTGTACAGGTCTTCTGTATATTCTTGCCACCTCTTCTTAATCTTGTCTGCTTCTGTTAGGTCCCTACCATTTTTGTCCTTTATCATGCCCATTTTTGCATAAAACATTCTCTTGGTATCTCCAATTTTCTTGAAGAGATCTCTTGTCCTTCCCATTCTATTGTTTTCCTGTTTTTTGCATTGTTCATTTAAGAAGGCCTTCTTATCTCTCCTTACTATTCACTAGAAATCTGCATTCAGTTGGGTTTATCTTTGCCTTTCTCCCTTACCTTTTGTTTTCCTTCTTTCCTCAGATATTTATAAAGCTTCATCAGACAGCCACTTTGATTTTTTTGCATTTATTTTTCTTAGAGATGGTTTTAGTAGCTACCTCTTGTACAATGTTACGCACCTCCATCCATAGTTCTTCAGGTACTCTGTCTACCATATCTAATCCTTTAAATCTATTCCTCACCTCCACTGTATATTCATAAGGGATATCATAGAAATCAGGCCTGAATAGCCTAGTGGTTTTCCCTACTTTCTTCAACTTAATCCTAAATTTTTCAATAAGAAGGTCATGATGTGAGCCATTTCCTCTAAGGGATTGTTGTCCACAGGAGTAGATATAGTGGTCATCTGAACTAAGTTCACCCATTCCCATCCATTTTAGTTCACTGATTCCCAATATGTCAATGTTCAATCTTGCCATCTTATGTTTGACCACATCCAGCTTACCTTGCTTCACAAATCTTACATTCCAGGTTCCTATGCAATATTGTTCTTTACAGCATTGGACTTTCCTTTCACCTCCAGACAAATTCACAGCTGAACATCCTTTTGGCTTTGGCCCAGCCACTTCACCCTTTCTGGAACAACTTGGAATTGCCCACTGTACTTCATCAGTAGCATATTGGACACCTTCCAACCTGATGGGCATATCTTCCGGCATCATATATTTTAGCCTTTTGTTACTGTTTACAGAGTTTTCTTGACAAGGATACTGGAGTGGGTTGCCATTTCCTTCTCCAGAGTCTTGTACCCCATTTTTTACAAGATGTCCAGGAACTTCAACATGTAGCATGGTCCTTGTTGACCTCTCATATAAGTCACCTTACATCTCATATTTTTTATGGGAGGGAGATAGTCTTTGTCTGGCTCCTCTGATGAGATTTGTCCAATATGGTTGAAACTCTGAGATAGCTCTCATCTTCCTCGGATCACACAAGCCCCACAACCATATCAAGATGGTGCCTCAATGGGGAATATCCATTTTAAGCCTGATCAAATAAACCAACTATATATTTCTTCCTTTTACTTTAAGCAATCTTAAGTCCCTTCAAATATTGTCCTCATAATGTTCTTTTAATTTTGTTCCCTCTCAGAAAATTTTTCAAAGGTGTTACAAATCACTTTTGTAAAGCCAATATAGGATACTTATCTAGGTTTGGTTTGGTATTTGTATATCCCTTTTAATTTTAATCAGCTTTTACAGGACTAATATAACATATTTTGTAAGGTGTCATTTTTAAATCTACTTTTAGATCAATCACAGTCTTGTCCAGTAAAACTTATTCCTCTTCCATAATCTCTTTTAGATCTTAGAATTTCTAAGAGGCAGAAATTCTTAAAATTAACTTCTGGTTCTATTTTACAAAAATCTTCAATGTATCCAAAGTTAAAATATTTTGCTTTATTCTATATTAGTAGGTCAAATTTAAGCGTTCTTCTCATTTAATTGTAATCTTTAATTCCTTCTGGTTCCCTCTAGTATCCAGCCTTCAAAATCTCATATTTTTTTCCCAGAAAATTTAAAACAAAAATATTTTCCCATGGGAAGGATTCTTGTAATTAATTCTAAAATCTTATTTCAAATCCATCTGAACTCTTAGTCCATTTACTACTTACCAAAATCAAAGTTCTAATCACCCTTTTGCTGTTTATTCTAAAATATTTTTTTTAATCCTTACAGTTGTAGTTAAAATTTCTTTTGCTAAGGATTTAATGAAACTCACTCTGTGCTATCAAACTGGTTATTCCAAAGTTTTCTAATAGCTAAAAAGCAATTAACATCAATATCCAAATGTGATTAGAAAGATACTAAGTATGGTTTGAGTGAAGATGACTTTCCGTTAGCTCTAAATCCACTGAAAGCCACTATCTTGTGGTCTCCATGTGAAGAGCAATTTTATGGAGCCCTTGTGAGTGACATCAAGTCCTCTCCTTGTCTAGAGAGAAATTAGGAAGAGCTGATCTATTTACTGGCTCTTTATTCCAAAATGGCTATTGGCTCTGCTTTTAGCAGAACTGTCTTCAGTTTGCCATTTCTTCCCTGGAAGTCCCAGTTGCTGTTACTTTTATAAAGATTTTACAAAGATTCTTTATGTTGCTACCTGTTCCTTGGTGATATGATATGCTGATCATCCAGTATTTTGCATATGTCAATGAAACATTTAAATAAGCAGCAGCAATCTTCCTCCTACGGGAATGACCAGAAATGATTAAGCAAACTATGGAAAATATAAAAAGGGGTATAATGAGGAAAAATGGGCAGAGATATCTCAAAAATTGATCTTAACTACAATAAACCACTCACAACATGACTAGCAATCCATCAATTTGTTGCATGTTTGGCAGAATGTTGATATCTGGAAAGAAATAATTACTGGGTTATTGAGGTGACTCAAAAGGAATAGTAAGATAGGTTTAAACAGCTTGCCTTCCAGTTGGTAATCAATTCCCCTGACTCAGTAGGACATATTTTTGAATCGAAACGTATAGGCATAGATTTAGGAAACCTTTAAAATGGGTCTGGGAATCTCCTTCATGCTCTTTTTTCTTCCAAATCAAGGATCCCAATTTGGTGTCATTAATCTGACTATCCACATTCCCTGAATGCCATCAGCTATAACGTAAGAGAAAGGGGGAAAATGTGTTTTATTACAGTAATAAATATATTGACCAAACATTACAGGTTCAGCTAATGTTTAGAATTAGTCAGTTAAAATAAAATACAAAGTTGCAAATGCTTTTCTATTAGTGGAATCCACCTTGTGCCCTCCACGCACTTATATGTACACACATATGCACATGTATACACTCATATATATGTTTATATATATAAACACACACACACTGTACACACACCCATATAAACACATACATGTACACATGTATATTTGTACACACACATATATAAGTGTGTGTGTATGTGTGTGTTTCCTTCTGGAAAATTCCCCCACCAATAATAGTGGTGAAAATTAAAATTGTTTGTAATTGCACATTTGTAATTGTTTGAAAATACACATATAAATATATATATAACACACATATATTAAATGCTTTATATACACACACACCACACACACACACAGTACATACTACATACCTATGTATACATACATTAACACATGCATGTGAAACCAATCTAGGCTATATAAAAGATCTTGCTATTACATACAGCTAAATTTTTGCATTCAGGGAAGATTTTCATATCCTTAAAAACAGACCAGACCGTAATGTATGCAAAATGAGGAGAGGAGCAAGAGCATGTTCAGTGATAGATCGAGTGACATTTTAGAAATTCTCTGGAGTGATTAGACTCGCTGGAGGGAAATGGACTTTCTAAAAATCTCAGGCCTGTCACCTTCCTTGAGGATACCCGTTGGCAGCCAATCATTTTCTTCTCTCTGTGAGACAAACAGCTGTAATTGGCTTAAAGACAGGCTAGCCCAGCCCCAGGGAGTACGAACAGAAAGATTGCTCCAGTGTAGTTCAGAGAGGGATGATATCAAAGCACTCTTAGCTCATGTATACTGTCAAATGCCAAAAAATGTTAACCTAGGTTAGTCCCATATGTTTTGCTCTAACATGGTCTCTTTCTTCCCCTTCCCTTAGAAATTCCAATTGAAGCATCTGTGCATTTACAAACAATTTAATTTTCACCACTATTATTGATGGGGAATCTTCCAGAAGGGAAAAAATAGTATTTGGACCCAAATATTAATAAAATCAATCAGCATCAGAATGACTGAGGCAATTGTGATGTCCGTAAGTATATAGTATGCTTTCAGTGTTAACAGAAGAGATCACAACTAGAAAAAAAAAAACAGCTCTGAACAGGGTGGAAAAAACACAAATCAGGAATTTCAAAAAGCTAAATTTGGTTTGAAACGGCGTTAAAATTCAGAAATGGCCACCTGGATACATCAGACAAGTGTCCAGAAATATGAAGGACAGCAAACTGATCACAAAACAATTAGTCTCTGTCTCAGTGTTTTCCTGCCCGTGTGTTGGGCTAACACTCTCTTAATTTCTACTGATCGCGTAAGCAGGCAGTTCTGAGTTCATTCACAGTGCAGGAAAAGGCTGGTAGAACAACATTAACCTGTTTTAACGTTTTATTTATACCCCACCTTGATTATTTTTACAAATAACATGTCCAACATGCCTTCCTCCTCCTGTTTTCCCCACAGCCACCTCCCCGTTTGAGGTGGGTTGCGCTGGGAGAGCGTGACTGGCCTAAGGCCGCCCCGCTGGCATCCATGGCCACGGCAGGACTGGAACTCGACTTCTCCTGGTTTCTCCACCCACGCCTTAACTGCTAGATCAGTCTTTCCCCACCCTAGCCATTTTAAAACGTGGGCTGTTCCAGGAGCTGAAGCCCACGCATCTTACAATGGTTAAGGGTGGGAAACGTTACAGTAGATCAAACTGGCTCTTGAAGAAAATGAGCATTTAATCACACTGGACAGCCCTCATTTGACAGAAAATTGTGTCTCTCTCCATCTAGGTACCCCTTAAGTAAGTGTAAGGGTAAGTAAACTAGGAGCGCGCAATCCTGTCGACAATTATGAGTGATTAACCGACACCAGAAACTTCCCTCCAGTGAGGTACCACCTTGCTGTGGTTGGGGGGCTTGTGTGCTCTGAAGAAGATGAGAACTATGCCAGAGGTTCAAC